>VIAB01053116.1:0-14180 GCA_009801035.1 Oophaga pumilio | reverse complement strand
CAGTAAACAAAACTAACTATGACAGACTGGTACAGAGGGAAGAGGACCCTGCACAGGAAGGAGACAGGTCGGGGGTTGCAGTAGTTCCGATGATGTTGAGGTGGCTGCGGGGTCATTGTAGGCTGTAAGATTTTTTGAAGAGATGGGATTTTAGGTTCCGTCTGAAGGATCTGAATGTGGTTGATAGTTGGACGTGTTTGGGCACAGAATTCTAGACGATGGGAGATATTCGGGAGAAGTCTTGGAGGCGATTGGGTGAGGAGCGAATAAACGTGGAGGAGAGGAGGTCTTGGGAGGATCGGAGATTACGTGAGGGAAGATATTGAGAGATTAGTTCGGAAATATACGGAGGAGAAAGGTTATGGATGGCTTTGTAAGTCAGTGTGTTAGTAGTTAAAACTGGATACGTTTGTTGTTTTTTGTCAAGATTTTGGCGTTTTGCACCTCTTTTTGTTCACACCATGTTAATTTTTCCTTTGCTTTAATGTATTTGCGTATGTTTTTTTTTTTCTCCATTATGGTTGTATTTTAGGGCTCCACATGTTTTCGCCTAATTCATCATTTCCAACTTTTCAAAAAATTGCAAAATTTGTCGCAAGTGTACGGCAGCCCTACTCATCCCCTCCGAGAGTGATTTCATGTATGCCTGAAACTACGCCAGAAATTTTGTGCATATTTTAGAGGAGCATGCAACTTTTTGAGCTAAAACGTTGCAAGACAAGTTAAAAGATAGAAAACAAGCATTCTTTATTTTGTGAAAATTTAATGCACTGTGAGCGCCTTTTTTAAGAAAGGTGTGCAAAAAATGTTAGTGAATGCTTCAAGACAAAAAAGAAAACGTGACTTAAAAAAATTGTAAGCAATAAATCGGTCCCAAGGTGTTTAGTTTTTATTAGATAAGAAAATGTAATATCTGTATTTGCATCAACACCAAATGCCTCATGTAGTAAAATGTGCTGACAGTAAAAACAGCTTTGATATCCCGAGCAATCAATCAAGGGTCACCTTAAGTTTCTTAAACTGCTATGCTGCTATAAGCTGCGTTGTGATTGACTATCCCCCCCCCAAGACATCCTGCATTATTTTGCTTTTCGATACTACAGCTTGCATTATGCCCTCTACGTCACATTTTTGTGAGGTTTTGCCCTCACTGACGTGAAAAAAGAAAAAAATGCAACAGAAAAAAAAGTATGAAAAACATTATTTACTACAAGTACTTTAATAAAAAAAAACATGGCTGACGATCACTATAAAACCTTGTCTGGTCATCGTTTAAATCTATGGGGTCAATTCATTACCCAGTATGTTCTAGAATTCTGCTGTAAAACTTGTTGCAATTTTTTTTTTTTTGCGCAAGCGGTATCTACACATATTTTAGCAATTTTTCATTTTTACAGTAGTCCACTGCATTTAAAAAAAAAAAAAAAAAAAATGAATGTGGCTTAGCCAGTGGGGGCATGACCAAGAGTAACAGACATAATTTGTAAATTACGACAGACATGTTCTCCAGTCCCTGAATATCTCTGGTGCAAGCCTCCGAATGAATTTGCCTCCAGTGGGCTCTGCATCAAGACTGGCATTCAAATGTGTTTATGGTACAATTGTACATGCATTTGCATTTCTTTTTAGAATAACCATACATTAAAAAGTTATGTAAAGTAGGTATTGGCCCAATGTGACTCCTGAGCCACTCTATGTATACACCCAAGCACCCTATGTGTACAGCATAGACAATAATACATAGAAGTATAGTAGCTTATAGGAGGAATGCAACCACATTTAAGAAAAAATAATTTGTGCTCTGTTGCCCCCTTCAGGATAAATGTCAGAAAATATTACGTAAGTAAGAGATTAGTTTTTGTCCGATATTGTTTTACAAAGGCATATCTTCTATTTAGCAAGTGTTTAATCTACTAGATTTTATATGTAGTCATTAACGAGAGATATTTGCTGTTGATTTTAGTTTGCAGGATAAAGAAAGAGATGTTAGGAAATGTCACTTTCAACTTTTATTTGCAAAATGAATTTATTAATTTCTTTGGTAAATTGCAAATGAACAATTGCAAACTGGTAAAGTAAATGAGACAAAAGCTGCATAAATCATCTCTTATATAACAATTATAACTCAAAACAGGTATGTGTAGACATAATGGTCTAACCAGTACTAGGAGCAGAGGAGGCAGAGATCCCTTTTTATTCACAATTGAGTATTTCTGAGATTTCATCCTATGAATTCATAAGCCATTTCATTGGTCATAAGAGATTGATCAGAATGCAGTAAACAAATACAGTAGTAATGACGTAGCTGACCAGCGGACATGTCAAGGGTATTGCCCATCCCGTGTGCATTGCAAAATCTGCATTAGACCCCATTCACACGTCAGTGTCTCTAGTACGTAACAGTTTTCTCACGTACCGGAGACACTGACACACATAGACCTGTTCAAATCAATGGGTCTATGTACATGTCAGTGTGTTTTGACATGTGCAAAACACGCAGACATGTCCATTTTCACATGGACACACGGACCGAAAAACGTGCACCACAAGTGCACACGGAGAACAGTGCACACTGTCCTCCGTGTGCACAGACGGCTGCCGGGGAAGAAGCGGCTACTGTAAGCCACTGTCCCCGGCGGCTGGTGTTGAAGGTGGTTGTCATTCTCTCCTGCCCGCAGAGGAGAACGATGAGCGGTATATTAATATACCGCTCATCGTTCTCCTCTGCGAGCAGGCCCTCCTCTCCTCTGCTTCAGCACCAGCCGCCGAGGGGACAGCGGCATACAGTAGCGCTACTTCCCCGGCGGCCATCCGCGTGGTACTGATGTGGCACACGGTTGCCACACGTGTACTGCACGTAGAACACACACAGACACTGATATAACCGGTACCGAAAATATCAGGACGTGTGAAACCGGCCTTATGAATACTGGGCTGTACTCAGAGGGACCACCTTAAGCTGCAGTTATGCTGCAAGATAATTCTGTATGAGCGCTCGTTTCGCGATTATTTTGCAGTGTAAACAGGCTATCGATCACTCAATAAACAAGCCAAACACTCGTTCATCAGGTGAAATTATATTTTGTGCAGTGTAAAAGATGATCGTTCTTGGTGGCATATCAAACTGTGTAATAAACAGGACTCCCACTGCCGAGAACTATGTCAGCCTATGTACTCCAAGCAAACTCGTAAAGATTTCTCAGTGTCCATCGCTTACTTTGGGCTGATTGTGTAATGCACATTCAAAGAGCCAATATTTTTTTTTACCTTTACACCGATCATCGGTAGTATTGAGTCGCTGGCTAGTCCATGTAAACCAGTGTTTCCGAAACTCCAATTCTCACGCGCCCACTTATCATGTTTTTAGGATTTCCTTAATATTGCACAGGTGACAGAACCTGTGGCAACCTCTAATGCCTTGATAATAATTTAATCACCTGAGCAATACTAAGGAAACCATGCAAACATGATACGTTGGGGGCCATGAGTACTGGAGTTTGGGAAACACTTATGTAAACGGACCCTTAGCCCTGTAACTGGTGCTTTGGAGGATTTTCTCTCATCTATATATATCTACAACAGATCTCTGGATGCTGCAGATTTTCCAAGATATGAAAGTGCTTAACGTAGTGACCCCTGCAGTATGAGCCTTTAACATCCTCTGGGTCCTTTTGCTTATCTGTGCTTCTGTTTAATGTGAACTGGACACTTAAAGGGAACCTGTGCACTCTACATGCAGTCCGATCTGTGGACAGCACCGTACAGAGAAGGAAAAGCGAAGCAAAATTATATGCAATTATGTTCCTCCTGTTCTATAACATCCAGCCTGCAGTTCAGAGGCCATCTTCAACATGACAGGTTCCCTTTAAGACAGGTTCCCACAGGGTGTGTAAAAAAGTTGCCTCATAAAACTATTATATTTCATTCACAAGCTGCACATAAAATTCACAGCTTGAATTGATCACCACTGCAGATGTCACCACAGATTTTATCCTTTTCATTGCAGATGGTGAATTGTGCAGAAAATCTGCACTTCTTTTGCAACTCAATATGGGGTGGGTACATTCTCTAAAAGTAAGACCGCTCAGATTACATTTTTTGCTATCCAATATATGTTAGTATAAAGGATCCGGACCTTTACTAACTGAACAGTAGCCCACAGACTTCTGTTGAGCTAACATGTTACCTTTTGGAATATGTTCAGTGGGTTTATTTTACAGTTCTGAAAAGTGTAGGTAATGTTTTTTCTTTAATTTTTGCCATGTACTGACATCTTGTTTTTTTCTTCACCTAAACTGTATGGCTTAGACCCAGCATGAAGATAGCCTCACTTTAATATGAATTTAAGATATAAATTAATTTCCCAGGCACCTCTACTGGAGTGTGCTAACCCAAACATGGACCCAGACATATATTAAACTGTTTGCTAAGATCTTTCAGTTGTCTTCTATTTCAATGAAACTGTTCAGCTCCTTTCAGTCCATGCAAGTGTTGAGGGTATAATAACCAATAAACCTAAAAATATCAATGCATACATATGTCAGCAATGCTACAAATTATTAGGTAGTTTTGCCCCTGGCTGGTGTCTCGCTCCTCTCTGATGCAATCCTAAGGCTCTGGCTATCTGGAACAGCCTGACCTAGAACAGAAAATACCTCTGTATTAACACAGAATTGCCATTTAACCATTAGGATAAATGCAGTATTGTTTTTAGCAGCTTATGTTAATCATGAATAATGTTAATAGGTTGCTTTAAACATCCCATAAAATTAAAAAGCTTGGGAGAGTTGAGAAACGTTTTGTCAGATCAGGATGTATTTCTAAATTCACTTGCGAGTCCTCAGTGGTTGATACCTTTTAATGGCTAACTGAAAAGATGGTAACAAATTGCAAGCTTTAAAGACTACTCAGGTCTCTTCATCAGGCGTAGACTAATACAAAATCTGAAGACTCACATATTTATACACTGCTGCTTTGTGTATAAATATGTGAGTCTTCAGATTTTGTATTAGTCTAAGCCTGATGAAGAGACCTGAGTAGTCTCGAAAGCTTGCAATTTGTTACCATCTTTTCAGTTAGCCATTAAAAGGTATCAACCACTGAGGACTCTCAACTCTAAATATTTTTCTATCTACTGGCTAACACGGTACAAAGATATACATCTTTACTGTATCTAAATTCACTTGCCAAAGTTAAGCTAGAATCAATCTAAGTTTATTGCCATCGGCAAATAGGCCCACGGTAAACAGCAGGTTGCAAGGAACTGGTGCTGTTCTAGCAATCTTATCGCCGGGTCTCGAGTGACATTTTTATGCCACGTAAACTCTGCAGTCAATCAGAGTGTGATATAGGGCTGAAGCGCACTTTTTCCCACGAAGCTCAGCTAAGTGGCCGATAATAGCTTCTCCTGAGGAAGGAGTCCTTTTGACTTCGAAATGCATTAATAATAAACCACCATTCTTTATCTTCAACTCGCTTGGACCTTTATTTATGCAGCAGTGCGGATGGTATCCACAAATTTTCCAGATTTAATGTTATGATTCGGTCACCAGTTTGACATGTGGGTCTGAGGCAGCTGTCAACTCTGATGAGTTTCCATGGTCTAATGTAAAGATACATCAGGTGAGTGCAATCTGATTGTATATCCTGAAATCTCTATTGGATAAGACCCTATTTGCGCTTTTTCTCTCTAGTGTCTAAAGTGTTTAAATCTATAAAAACTTGTGATGTAACCCTGACCTTTTACAAAAAGAAGTATTTGCCCAGTTCATTAAGGCTGGCGTTTTATGGTGGGCATAAAACTCTGAAAGTAGCAACATTTTGCGCATCCTCAAGTTGTGCATACATTTTTGCAACATGTCAAAGTGTTTTACGCCAGCATTCTGGTGAATATACCATGAAGAATTTAGCCAATATGTTTGTTTCTTACCAGATAAGATTTTCTTGGGTTCTGCCATGAAACTAACATTCACAGGCACGGTAGGAGGCATGTAATGCAGACCTGGCAGATAACCAGGTGGCATGTACTGAGGTATTGGAGAGTAATAGCTTGGACGGAAATCTCCTCTTCCATCTTGAAACTGCAAGAATGAAGCAAATCATTAAAAGTATATATAAATATATATGTACACACACACATTATACCAGTATACTACTACACAAACTAACAAATTAGTATTCTACAGCATATTCAATACTCTCCCTATATTATCTATGTAAATAATTATTGGATTTTAATTATCACAACCACATTTAAGACTTCTCCAATATATAAAATATTTATGTGCTCAATAATTTTTTTTTTCATAATTACCTACGTAACTTGTTTTTATACAGCCATGCTGTGTATAACTCCACTCAGGAGATCTATGAAGTCAGGTGCTCTGTTGCAAATGGTTATACAAGTACAAACAGCACCGTTGCAGGCTGTAATATTAGGGTATGTTTCCACGGTCAGTATTGGCACCGCTTTGAACACAGCACATGTGCGCTGCCAGCTTTTGTGATTCCGCATGTGTTCATTGAACCATACGGAATCATCGCGTCCCTATACATTGTATGGGTGACTTTATCTTGCGGAGACTGAGCGTCTCCGCAAGATAAATTGACATGATGCGGTATAGAAAGACGCGCCGCATGTGCGTATACGCAGGGAAGCTGGAGGCATCCCTGCACGCATAGTGGAGATGGGATTTCATAAAATCCCCTCCACTATGCTGTAACATCTGGCCACTGCGGGTTGTACGCTGCGGCTGTACGTAGCGTCCAGTCCGCAGCGTTTACTGACAGTGGACACATACCCTAAGGCATAATCCTCCTGACACGGCATCTGACCTCAGCCATCTAACCCCTAGCGTTCAATTACAATAAAAAAAACTGCAGCATATTGTGCGGTTGAAGAAAAGGGATTAGCTAAAATGATTGTGAGATTTTAATACAGTTTATTAAAAAAAATCACTTTTTTCGTAAAGTGTTGAAAACCCACATATATATGCTGCCACTGCAAGTGTTGTGACTCATATAACTACATTAACACATTCGTAAAGCTGCTATCAGAACTGCTCAGTGCAACTACATGATTATTTTGGGTCTTCTTTATCCACCTTCATTTAGGTAGGCGGTTATGTGACAGTTCCACTTCAGAGCATTATTCATTATTTACCAATCTACAATGTGTAACCATTTACTCTCCTGTACTCACTGGGTAGCATGGTTGTAAGCCTCTCAATGGAATAACAGGAGATGTTGGAGAGGTAGAAGGTGGGATGAATGTATTGCCAAATCCTGGTGGAGTTAAGCCCATGGGGAAGGCAGGGTAGTGATATATAGGAGGACAGCCAAGATACATCCTTGTAGTCTCTCTTTCAAAGTAATCCAAGGTTGGTGCATAATCTGAGGGGTACATTGGAGGTCCTGAAAAAAAAGCTTACCGATTTATCTATTGGTCTGGATTTAGTTAACTGTAATAAACTAAATACTTGCACACAACAAAGCAGACATTTTCAGCACAATCAACAAAAAACTATAACTTAAAAATCATATTTATTATTTTATCCTCAAGACCCACTCTCTTCTGGGCCTTAATGACCAGCTAAATGTTTGGGTTTTTGCTTCTTTGCAGCCACAACATTTTCAATGAGTTGGCTGTATGAGCCCTTGTTGTGTATTTTTACATCACTGTTTCGGAATTATTTTTTTGGTAGGCAGAAAAAAATGCTTGCAACATTATTTTTGTCTAGATAAGGCTTTGTTCACATGTACATTGTGGTTTCCATTTACAACAAAGTTCAAATTCATCACCAGATGGACAACAAAGACATCGGATGAAAACTAATTGACTACTACATGGTGAGTCGGGGCTCCATCATGGTGTTCGTAAGGGATTTAACACACATATTTTAACCTGTTGACTCAAGTTATCAGGTTATTATTTTTATGTTGTTACCCTAAGTGTAGGGTTTTTGTGTAATAAATTTGCAATAAAAAGTATTTTATACTAGATAATCATTTTATGGTTTGTTTTTTATTTTTTTTCCTTTTAAAGGGTAACTGCATTTCATGTTTATTTTACAATTACAATGTATTACTGTATCTTACTTTAATAGGACATTCAGTGTGCCCTAACAGGAGGCTTACAGAATGCCCTAGGGTCCGGTCTAGGTTCATTAGCCCACAACTACTATGTCACCAGTTGATAAAGCCATGGCCTCTCTTAAATTGCATTGATTAGCACTGAAGCTACGTCCGCTCGTTAGAGCAGCTCAATTTTCATTGGACAGACACTCATACTCTCTAGGGAGCAGCACTTGTTTTAGACAACCGTAAAAAGAGGTCCCCCTAGAATGAGACCCCTTAACGCCCACCATAAAAGAATGTATTGGTTGTCCTTGATGAGTTAAATTTCCCTTTAAAAAGTTACACCAGCTGGAAACATTTAGCACCAATTTAAAGGGGCTTTTCAGGCTTGAGACAAAAACCTGCAGTAACTCTCTGTGAGTGTGGATGGCTGAATAATGAGGCGTGCACGATGTAGTGATCACCCGGTATTCTCGGTGCAAGCGTAAGTAAATTAATCTTTAATACCGGCTGTATAACATAACACCCGTGTTTTATGCAGACGGCTAAGGTTCAGAGGCCCCTGTATACAGTAAAGGTTCCCATACATATTATACTAAAATCAATCTATTGATGAGAAGGTATGTAGTTTTGTACTCTTGCGGTCACATGTGGATTAGACAGCTTCAAAATTGAGCGGTAAATTGAGCGGCACGTGACAACAATTATAAAAATCACATATATGCAGCACCGGCAAATCCTAAAAGCATGAGCGGTGTACCCTCTCACAATTAGGCATTAGAGAGGCTGCAGACATTTGCCCCAAGTCGGGACAACCTCTTTAAGGCCACGTTCACACATTCAGCATTTGGTCAGTATTTTACAACAATATTTGTAAGCCAAAACCAGGAGTGGGTGAAAAATGCTGAAGTGGTGGCGTGTTTCTACTATACTTTTCGTCTGATTGTTCCACTCCTGGTTTTGGCTACTAATACTGATGTAAAATACTGACCAAATACTGAGCGCGTGAACATTAATAAAATGTTGACAGCCCCTTTCTCAGATTGTGAGAATCAGATGATTATTCCACTATATGGACCCCAAAATAGGACAAAGGGACCCATGGATACAATTGCTGAGTACATCAAAAGCACATCCATAATGTGAAAATCATTCATCTCCACGAGAAAAACAATAACCAAACGTGGGGATAAAATTCAGCCATATCAATAATGCTATGCTGCGTGTAAACCTCTGGACCGATGATACCTGTCAGTATGGACGCCGCGCTTCTTTTCACACTTTCAAAAGCTGAAATCCTGGGCGGTGATGTTTTCTTCCTTTTCAAATCTAAAACGTGAAGACGGGATTAACAATCACACAGTGACATTTATGGTGGTGTATAAAACAACATTCCAATCTAGTGATCATGTCGCTGCACCTGCTGGTGATGGCACATTATAGTAGTCACATATGCTAGGTTTTACAGGGTAAATACCACTGACAATCAGTGACAGCAGCATATAAAAGGCACAATTGTTGTAGCGTCCATCAGCCCCCCGAGGGTGCGTGTTGGGAGCCCAAGGCAGCCAGGGCCCTGCTGAAAGACCATTTTGCGGCTTCCATCTTGGTAATCCTGTGAAGCCCACCCACAAGTCGGGCTGTATAGGAGACTGTGATTTTTTTCGCTGTATAATACAAGCTGGTTCAAGTCCCCTAGAGAGGCTAACAATAATGAAATATTTAAAAAAAAAAAAGTTTAACGCCTTCACGACCTTGCAATTTTCTATTTTTGCGCTTTCGTTTTTTGCTCCCCTTCTTCCCTGAGCCAAAACTTTATTTTTATTTTTCAGTCAATATGGCTGCACGAGGGCTTGTTTTTTTGCAGGGTGAGTTGTACTTTTGGACGACACCATTCATTTTACCATATAGCGCACTGGAAACTGTGAAAAAAATTTCAAGTGCGGTGAAATTGCAAAAAACGCACAATTCCACAATTTTTTTATTTATCATGTTCACCAGGTCAGTACGAGTAAGAAAATACCAAATGTGTATAGTTTCTTTTTTTTTATTTAAGTGGTGAAAAAAAATCTGAAATTTCTAAGAATAAAAAAGATTTGCTTATGCTGCTATTTCCCGAGACCCGCAGCGTCTCCATGCGGGATCTGGGACTAGGTGAGGGCTTATTTTTTGCATCTAATGCTGACGTTTTTATTGATACCATTTTGGAGTAGATGTGATGTTTTGATTGCCTGTTATTGCAATATTGCGGTGGACAAAAAAAATAATTCCAATTTTTTTCTTATTAAATCGTTGACGGATCGGATTAATTTTATTTATATCTTGATAGATCGGACAGCGATACCAAATATGTGAATTTTTTTCTTGTTTTATTTTCAATGGGGCAAAAGGGGGTGATTAAGTTTTTTTTTTTTTAAACTTTTTTGTTACTTTTTTTTTAATAGTTCCCTTAGGAGACCTGAAGCTGCGATCATCCGATCGCCTGTGCTGTACATTACATACAGTGCTTTAGCCCTGTTATGTGTAGCAGAAATCACGATCTACTATGAACATCCGCAACAGCCTAAAAAAAAAAAAAGCAAGTGATGGAATTTCATTTTTTCACCATTTCATTGCACTTGGATCATTTTTCCCCCATTTTTCTGTATATTAGATATTAAAAACATTGGTGTTATTCAAAACGACAACTATTCCGGCAAGAAACAAGTCCATGTGTGTCAAGAAACATAAAAAAAGTAGTATTTCTTGGCAAGAAAAGGAAGAATGAAAATTGTAAGACGCGTCGGGAAGGGATGTCTGGCGCAGACTTTAATTTTCGCCATCTACCGAAGCTATGTAAATGGCTGACTCGCATAGGAATTGCTGCTTTTATGCCATTTCCTACTGTTTTACCACTTCTGTGCACCAATATGGCCACATAGTAACATATCTGTTCTCATAATGCAGCAGAATACCAGTAAACCCGCCATGACGTCACCGGCAATCATGGAATGACGTCACGCCCCTGCCTCAGCCATGACGTCACTAGTGTGGTTACCCATGGACAGGTCGAGCACGGAGTTCCCGGTTCTCTCGGGGGTCCCGGCCTTTCCACGTCCGTTCTCCGGGGCTGGCTCCTCGCTCCCCGGTTTGCGGAGCACTTTGTGCGCCGACAGGATCTTGTATCTCTCGGTGACGAGGGCACATTTGGGGCAATTGCAAAGTTTCCACCCGCAATGCCCAGCGTGACCCCGCACCGGTACTAAAATGCCGTGATTTCGGCAGCGGGTACATTTTGGGGTCCGAGGGGGTCGAACACGAGAGGCAGAATCACTGGCAATGGCCGACATTTTTTATAGTCGTGTGGTGACGGAGCTCAGCGCGGTCTGCGACCAACTGTCAGAGAAAGAATGGAAAGGGGGAGGGACTGACAACTTGTTACAACCGTCAGCGCGCAGCACAATGGAAGGCGGCGCTGAGGAAAGTAACAACCGGCTTCATGTAGCAGCCGCCATTACGTGACATACCACACACCTGCATCTGTCTGGGAAAACATGACACAAAGTACTGAGATAATAAACAGCCCCGCAAAAATAAAGCGCGTAAATAAGCGCCTCTATGTAGCTGTGAGGTAAAATGGCGACATTACCTCACAAAAACCCTCATGTTATAACGCAGTATAACTGTATCAGGACTCAAGGGACGGTTATCCCTTTGCCCTGATATTTACTTATGGTGAATTTGTAGTTACATTTTGGGCCTCGTCTATAAAACACACTGCAGCGACAACAACAACAAAAAAATCAAAATGGAGGGGTTGCCAATAGCAACCCATGTTAAAAGAGGAATGGAGTGGTTTGCAGGGCCTTGAATGCTGACATTTTGTACTTATGAAAAGACCAATGCTCTTACACCTGCATCTGTGTGGGAAAACATGACACAAAGTACTGAGATAATAAACAACCCCATAAAATAAACCGTAAATAAGTGCCTCTATGTATCTGTGAGGTAAAATGGCGCCATTATCTCACAAACACCTCATGATATAACTATCAAGCCACTAGGGACGTTTACTCCTTTGTCCTAATGTTTAATTATGGTGAATTTTCAGTCACAATTTGAGCCTCGTCTATAAAACTGCAAACAAAACAAAAAAAAAATCAAAATGGAGGGGTTTCCCATAGCAATTCAGGTTAAGGAAGGAATGGAGTAGTTGCCAAAGGGGTAACTATATTTGGTACAGGTCCTTGGAAGCTGACATTTGGTCCTTATGAAAAGACCAGTGCGTTTACACCAATATCTGTGTGGGAAACCATGACACAAAGTACTGAGATAATAAACAACAGCCCCGCAAAAAATCAACACGTAAATAATAAGCGCCTCCATGTATCTGTGAGGTAAAATGGCGCCATCACCTCACAAACACCTGTTAGCATAGCAACCCAGGGTAGGAAAGGTTGAAACTTGCTCGACCACCTCTCCATCCATTTTCTATCGGGCTGCCTCCGCTGCGTTCAGCTTTTTCCGGCGCTCTGCAGAGACTGAGGCGTTTTCCCTGCTGCTCCATTTTGTGCTCAATCAGGGATATAAATTCTTTATTCTGCCGATCAGTGACAGTCACAGCGGTCTGATCCCACCGATCAGCAAGTTATCACCTATCCTGAGGATATCTAATAACTTGTTTTTACTGGGCAATCCCTTTAAAGACCTGTGATAATTGGGGGCCGTGTTAGAAATTTTACACGAGCTTCAAGTTACGCCACTGGTCCATTTTTTACCAAAATTTGGGTTTTTTTTTATGCATTTAAAAAACTGGTAGAAACGTCTATTTTCCGTTTTTTTTCTGTCGTTTTTCCCTTCCCTTCTTACAACAGCTATTATGTTGTAGGTTGTTTTTTTTGCGCTATGAGTTATGTGCTAAGAGAACAAACGTAAGAAAAAATCCTAGTGAGACAGAATGGAAGAAAAACTGAAAATTTTGCAGTTTTTTTGGGGTTTTGTTTTTAAGACGTTCCCTTTGTGGTAAAAATTACATGATAACTTTGGTCTACGAGTGTGTATAGTTATGGTTTATTTGTGTTTCACTACTTAATAAAAATGTTTAAAACAAAATGCAAAAAATTTAGGCTTTCGTCCCCATAATGTGAGAGCTTAAGGCTAAGGCCTCTTTCACACTTCAGTCGCCACAGTGTGGAAAAAACGGATCCGCCTTTTTTTGGCGGATCCGTTTTTTTCTGCCATTGAGTTGCATTAGTGACGGATTTTGACGGATGGTCATCCGTTTGATCCGTCAAATGACGGATCCGTCATAATTTTGGCGTCCGTTGTATTTTCAAAACTGACACTGGGACGTTTTTTGTGTGCGTCAAAATGGCGAACAACGACGGATCCGTTGCGTCCGCCGTTTTGTATAATGGACACCTATGGGTGACGGATCCGTCTTCATCCGTTTTTGACGGAATCCGACGACGGATCCGTTTTTGTATGCAAAAACCCCATTCTCTCTCTCTCTCTGTCTTTCTCTCTCATCGCCTACTATGCCCTACCAAACTACATTTTCCTTCTCTCAACGGATCCGTCTAAAATCTGATCTCTGCAGAAAAAGCATGTTTTCCTTGTTTTTTCTTGCGTTTTTTGTGCAGTTTTGGCATGCTAGATTTGTCTCTTGTGCATGCTGATAAAGTTTAGTATTGAAAAAAGAGAGTCCTATTCCAGAGAATGAGGTTTTGACACAAAAAACGCTGCGAACTATGATACCTGCATTTTTGCAGCGTATTTCACCACCCATTCAAGTCAATGGATGAAAAACGCTGAAAAAACACTGAAAGACGTGACATGCTCCATGTCCAAAAAACATGCAAAGCACAAAATACTGATGACAAAAAAAACAATGTGTGTGCTTTGCTGGTACTGTAAGGATATGTTTCCACTGTGCGTATTACATCAGGATTTGCTGCGGATTGGATGTAGCAGGGTCCAATCCGCAGCGTCCAGATGTTACAGCATAATAGAGCGGCCTTGCTTAACCGGACATGCGGCGCGTCTTTCTAAACCGCAGCATGTCTATCTTGCAGAGACGCTCAGTCTCCGCAAGATAAATAAACCAGTCTATGCGGTGATTGTGA
>VIAB01053105.1:0-14187 GCA_009801035.1 Oophaga pumilio | reverse complement strand
CCTAGGCACGTGCCCTCGAGTGCCTAGTGGCAAATACGGCTCTGTCTGCTTGTGGGGTTTGTGCACCTGCTAAGAGCTCTCATAACCGGCCGGCCAGGGAATTGGTGCCTTTGCCAATTCCTGATAAACCGTAGACTCACCTGTCCATGGATTTTATCACCAATCTCCCTCCTTCCAGGGATAATACGGTGGTATGGGTGGTGGTGGACAGGTTTACTAAACAAGCTCATTCTGTACCTTTGACTGCCTTGCCCTCTGCAGAAATTTTGTCCGGGTTGTTTGTGCAGCATGTGGTTCGTTTGCATGGCGTGCTGTTGAATGTGGTGTCTGACGGGGGTGTACAGTTTGTCTCCAAGTTCTGGAGGGTGTTCTGTAGAATGTTAGGTGTTACTTTGTCCTTCTCTTCCACATACCATCTGGAGACTAATGGTCAGACGGAACGAACGAACTAATCTTTGGAACAAATTCTGCATTGTTTGTCCTCTGCTAGACAGGATGATTGGTGTGATGCCTTGCCTTTGGCTGAGTTTGCGTTCATCAACCGTGTGAGTCAGTCCACTGGTATGTCCCATTTCCTGGCAAACTATGGTTTTAGTCCGCAATTTTGTGGAGTTCTTGCATTTGGATTCCAGGTGTCCTGATGTAGATGGTGCGGTGCAGCGCTTGGGGGAATTGTGGCAGGAGGTACAGCAAAATATTGGGAAAGCTCAGAGGAAATACAAGTTTTTTGTGGATAGGAGGCGGGTTATTGGGCCAGTGTTCCAGGTGAGGGAGAAGGTGTGGTTGTCCACTCAGAACATTAAGCTTAAGGTTCATTCGGCTAAACTGTGGCCTAAGGTTTTTGGCCCATATGAAATTACTGAGATCATTAATCCTGTAGCTTTTAGGTTACGTCTTCCACCCTCCTTCAAGATCCCCAATGTTTTTCATAAGGCCCTTCTGAAACCGTTGGAGACAGTTGAGGAAGATTCTTTGACTTCTGCTGCTCCGGTCTTGGTGGTCGGTCACATGGAGTATGAGGTGGGGCGCATTGTGGATTCTCGATGGGTTTGTCGTACTTTACAGTATCTTGTACATTGGAAGGGGTATGGTCCGGAGGATCGGTCATGGGTTCCGGCTCATTCTGTACATGCTAATCGTTTGGTTTGATCGTTTCATGCCAGGTATCCTGGGAAGCCTGGGAGTTCGGTGGCCCCCCATTGAGAGGGGAGTACTGTCATGATTCAGGATGGAGTTTTCTCTCCTGTCCTGGTTTGGTCAGGGTTAACTTTGTATGGCTTCTCTTTGGTTCGGGGAGGGCTATTTAGACCTGCTGCTTGCCAGGCTCTGAGTCAGTGATACTTCCGTTACTCGGCTTGAGTAGCTTTTTTCCGCTCCTAAGAGTATGTGATGGGAACGCCATCTGTCTGCCATGGAATTTTTATTCCATGTTTTCATTAAGAAGAATAAGCAATCCTTGTGTAGAACCCTATAAAAAGTCTCTTTGCCATGTTCCACACTGGAAGCACATATATCTTGTTGGGATATTCCTTCATAATACCCTAGTAGGCTGTTTTTGGTGTATTTTTTGGCAACAACATAACCTTCAACCTGACCTTTAACACTACAGAGCGTATCCTTTTCCACTGGGTCTTATCTCGGCGCTATTACTATCCCTATCCAACTGTAGCTGATCCGAGGAGGTGGCGTTGATACTGGATTCATCCACTTCTGACAAAAAGGGCTACAAAAAGTCACTTTAATAGACTGTATGATGAGCTACGCATGCATCCTCAAAAGTTTTATGACTACGTGTATCTATATTTGACCATCTTTTGAAGGTGCTGAGGCAAGGAATAACCTACCAAAATACAACCATGCAGCAAAATATTTCTACTGAAGAGTTACTTCTTTTGACAATAAGGTAATTGTACTTTGAAATTAAATTATATATTTGTTAAATTTATTTGTCCTTCAGATCTTTCACATTTTGTGTTTCAATTTAAAAACATAAGTCCATTGTTTTCACTATTATAATGTATTTGTCATGCACAGTGTGGGAAGGCCAAGTGCAATAAGTAGGGATTAGGGGAAGGAAGCCCAACACTAGGGAAGGGGGGAGTGGGAACCCTGGGGCAGATCCAAAGTCACTCTGTTTGTCCTTAAGGTCCCTATTTAGGTTCTGCCGAGCAGAAACCTAATCCTTGCCTGACCCTGGCAATAAGCACTGTTTAGGAAAGGATGAGGTGTGCACCACTCAATTCCCACTACAACTAAAGACAGCTGGGATAGGCAAACAAGGGGAACACTTATCTTGAGTACAGTCATGGCCAAAAGTTTTGAGAATGACACAAATATTAATTTTTACAAAGTCTACTGCTTCACTTTTTCTAATGGCAATTTGCATATACTCCAGAATGTTATAAAGAGTGATCAGCTTAACAGCAATTACTTGCAAAGTCAATATTTGGCTAGAAAATGAACTTTATCCCCAAAAACACATTTCAACATCATTGCAGCCCTGCCTTAAAAGGACCAGCTAACCTCTTTTCAGTGATTGCTCCATTAACACAGGTGTGGGTGTTGATGAGGACATGGCTGGAGATCAATCTGTCATGATTAAGTAAGAATGACACCACTGGACACTTTAAAAGGAGGCTGGTGCTTGGCATCATTGTTTCTCTTCTGTTAACCATGGTTATCTCTAAAGAAACACGTGCAGTCATCATTGCAATGCACAAAAATGGCCTAACAGGGAAGAGTATCGCAGCTAGAAAGATTGCACCTCAGTCAACAATCTATCGCATCAATCAAGAACTTCAAGGAGAGAGGTTCCATTGTTGCCAAAAAGGCTCCAGGGCGCCCAAGAAAGACCAGCAAGCGCCAGGACCATCTCTTAAAAGTGTTTCAGCTGCGGGATCGGGCTACCAGCAGTGCAGAGCTTGCTCAGGAATGGCAGCAGGCAGGTGTGAGTGCATCTGCACGCACTGTGAGGCGGAGACTCTTGGAGCAAGGCCTGGTCTCAAGGAGGGCAGCAAAGAAGCCACTTCTCTCCAGAAAAAACATCATGGACAGACTGATATTCTGCAAAAGGTACAGGCAGTGGACTGCTGAGGACTGGGGTAAAGTTATTTTCTCTGATGAATCCCCTTTTCGATTGTTTGGGACATCAGAAAAACGCCTCATTCGGAGAAGACAAGGTGAGCGCTACCACCAGTCTTGTCTCATGCCAACTGTTAAGCATCCTGAAACCATTCATGTGTGGGGTTGCTTCTCAGCCAAAGGGAATCGGCTCTCTCACAGTCTTGCCTAAAAACACAGCCATGAATATAGAATGGTACCAGAATGTCCTCCAAGAGCAATTTCTCCCAACCCTCCAAGAGCAGTTTGGCGATCAACAATGCCTTTTCCAGCATGATGGAGCACCTTGCCATAAAGCAAAGGTGATAACTAAATGGCTCAGGGAACAAAACATAGAGATTTTGGGTCCATGGCCTGGAAACTCCCCAGATCTTAATCCCATTGAGAACTTGTGGTCAATCATCAAGAGACGGGTGGACAAACAAAAAACTAAAAATTCTGACAAAATGAAAGCATTGATTGTGCAAGAATGGACTGCTATCAGTCAGGATTTGGTCCAGAAGTTGATTGAGAGCATGCCAGGGAGAATTGCAGAGGTCCTGAAGAAGAAGGGTCAACACTGCAAATATTGACTTGCTGCATTAACTCATTTTAACTGTCAATATAAGCTTTTGTTACTCATATGTTTGCAATTATATTTCTGTCTGTGATAAAAACATCTGTCAAACACACACATAAAAACCAGAGGGCAGCAGATCATGTGAAAATATAATATTTGTGTCATTCTCAAAACTTTTGGCCATGACTGTAGACTCAGAGAGATAACACTGACATCCTCAAACAGCACCAAAGAGAATGATAGCCAACTGCTATAGCTCCAAGATTCAACAGGGGAAAATGGAAATATCACCAGTGATTCCCATAAGCAGACAGCAAGTTTATAAACACCCAGTCCAGGTGTGTCAATTAGAGCCAGGGGAGGTTGCCACTGGGTCCAAGAGTCAGAAGGACTAGGACCGCGTCTGCAAAGCCAACCGCAGAGACCTTCTGCAGCCAGATGCTGTGCGATTGACTGCAGCCTCTGACACACCTGTGACAGTAACCCCCCTTCTACAAGTGGCCTCCGGACACTCAGGACCAGGCTTCTTGGGACAAGAAGTGTGAAAGAATGAGCCAGCTTGGGGGCATTCACCTCTGATGCTGAGACCCACATCCTTTCCTCTGGGCCATAACCCTTCCAGTGTACCAAGTATTGTAGAGAACAACATTGGAGGCGAGAGTCTACAATCATCAAAATCTGAAACTCTAGGTTTCCTTCAACCATTGTTGAGGGCGCCAGTAGGGTTGAGGGCTCAAGAGGTTCTACATATTTCATGAGCAAAGACCTATGAAAGACATTGTGGATCTTAAGAGCCTGAGGTAGCTCAAGACGAAACGCTGCTGGATTAATGACGGCTGTTATTTTATAGGAACCAATAAATCTAGGTCCCAACTTCCAGGAAGGAACTTTCAATCTGATATTCCTGGTAGACAACCACACAAAGTCATTCACATTCAGGTCTGGACCTGGCAAGTGTTTTCTTTCAGCCATACGTTTGTACCTGGCTCCCATAATCTGCAAATTACTCAGAACCCCCGCCACACTGAGGAGAATGACAAAGCAAAACTTTACTTTTCGGGAACTCCCGAAACCCCTCCCCTGCTAAAGGTAAAAAATTGTGGATGGTAACTGTATGCACCAAAGAACGGTGACCTGACAGTAGATTCTTGACGGTGATTATTGATAGAAAATTCTGCCAGCGGTAAGAAGGGTGTCCAATCATCTTGATTTTTGGAGGCAAAACCATAGAGGTAGGTCTCCAAATTCTGGTTAACGCGCTCTGATCTAACATCACATCAGAGGGAACCCCGTGAAGCTTCACAATCTCATTTATAAACACCTGAGCAAGAGTCTTGGCATTCGGAAGTGCCGGTGAACCATTTTACTGGACCTATCTACAACCACCAAAACCACAGTCCTTCCTGTAGATACCAGTTGGTCAGTAATAAAGCCATGGACAAGGGTGTCCATGATGTACTAGGAATAGGTAGTGGAAGAAGGGTACCAGATGGACGGGTATGTGATACATTAGAACGTGCACAAATACTACAAGCAGCTACTTGTTCAACCACATCCAGAAACAACCTCAGCCACCAAAAACGATCAGAAATGAGGTCTGCGGTTGCTTTACCACCTTGATGACCAGCAAGCACAGAGATGTGATGTTACCCAGTTACTTTGCAGCAAAAATTTGGTGGCACAAATAACCTTCCTGGAGGGCAGGAGGACGGGGCATCTCCATGAGCCTCTAACACCTCACCCTCCAGCTCAGGGTACAATGCAGAAATGACTACCCCCTTCTGCAAAATCAGGGCAAGGTCCTCATGGTCACCACCACCAGGGAAGCCATTCTTTAAATGCCAATTTAATTGCAAAAAACTCCCTATTACCCACATCATAATTTCTCTCAGTCGAAGAAATTTTTTTTTAGAAAAGAAGGCGCATGGACACAATTTACCAGAGGATGGACCCTGAGACAGCACAGCTCCAACCCCCACCTCAGATTCATCAACCTACACAACAAATGGCTGGGAAACATCGGGTTGACTAAGTATAGAAAGTATAGGAGACATGGCAAAACAGCTCTTAAGGGAAGAAAAAGCCCGCAGGGTATCGTCCAACCACTTGGAAAAGTCCAACCCCTTCCTTATCATGCCAGTGTAAGGGGAACGACCGCACCGCGGATACCTGCTTGCCGGGGCTGGGGCTGGAACTGTTGAGGCTGCATCCACTGTTCCCAGGGTTGAAGCATTAGTGAACCGGACCAACCTCTTGACCCGGGGAGGTGGGGAGAGACAGGGGAAAAGCACGCGCAGCAGCAGGGGGATAAAAGAAGAAAGCGCATGCAGCAGGGGGCTTTTGGCGCAAACCTGGGGCAGTGCGCAGAAAGAGGAGCGCTGCACCCCGTCCAGAGAATACTGGTGCTGCGACAGGCCCCACCGCCTGCAGAGGGGCTGCAGCTGAGAGAAGGGCCAGGTGTGCTGCAGCAGATCAGAAGGAGAGGGACTGCTGCGCTGAGGGTAGCTGTATGTCCAGCCGCAGCAGCAGCCAGGCAGAAGAGTGTTCCGTCCAGGGAGCACCGCAGCACGCAGGTCAGCGTCTGTCATCTCCCGCCACCAGCAGCGGGGACGAGAGAGGGAGAGGAACATGCAGTGTATGCCTGGTGACTCCAGAGAGAAAGTGCAGTGTGCCAGTGACTACAGAGAGAAGGTGTAGCGTGCAGGTGACTACCAGAGAGAAAGGCGCCGTACGCTCAGTGTCCGTGAGTACTGCACACGTGCCACATAAGAGCAACCACATACACGACTGACACTTGCACCCTGACGTTGCCAGTGAATATTTGCCCAGACACTTGTGCCCTGACTTCACCAGAGTATATTTGCAGATTCACGTTGAGCCCGTACAGAACTGTGGCCCGTAGCCTTTTCAGCCACTGTAGTATATGGAGTAGGCTCAGCGGAAGGTACCGGAGACCGACCGCTGCCACCAGAAGACGGGGCATTGTTCCCCACAGGACCTTCCTGGAAAAGACTCCGCGCCTACCGTTGCCGGCACCATTGAGTTCCCTGCAGGAGTTACAGTTTAAGGAACTCCTGACACAAGTACAACCGAACTGCCGTTATCTGAACCATTGTTCTTCACCTCACCATATCCTTTGCCATTTATACTGTTTAATCCACTGTTTAACCCTTTACCTCCCTGTGTGGAGCATTCCCCTGTTAAATAAAACTGTTAACCCTTGCTCTGCCTCCTGTCCATCACTGCATCCTGCAACCTGCTCATATTAGTAAGGGGTTTCACAATTACTGAAAAATTCTGGAAGAATTTCTGGTAAAAATTAGTAAAGTCCAAAAAATGTTGCAGGGCATTTAAGTTCTCAGGACGGTCCCAATCAAGGACAACATGGATCTTCTCCGGATACATCTGAAAACCTGAAGATGACAGCAGATACCCCTAAAACTGCACCTCCTGGATGGCGAAAACACATTTTTCTAGTTTGGCATATAATTTGTTATCTCTTAATATTTGCAGCACCTGTTTTACATGCACCTGATGTGTCTCCAAATCAAGAGAGCAAACCAAAATATCATCTAGATAGACCGCCACAAACCTACCCACCAAATGATGGAAAATATCATTAATGAAATGCTGAAGTTCCGCAGATGCATTGGTCAGACCGAAAGGCATGACTAGACTCTTGAAATGACCCTCAGAGGTATTGAACGCCATCTTCCATTCATCCACTTCTTTGATTCTAATTAGGTTGTAGGCCTCCTTTAAATCCAACTTAAAAAACACCTTAGCGCACAGAACCTGACTGAACAGATCAGGAATCAGAGGAGGAGGGTATGGATCTCAGATGGTAATTTGATTTAATTACTGTACTGTCACGGGTGTGTCAGAGGTTGCAGTCAGTCGCACAGCATGGGGCTGCAGAAGGTCTCTGCAGGTAGGCTGGTGATAATGTAACGCACAGTGTGGGAAGACTAAGTGCAATATGAAGAGATGAGGGGAAGGGAGCCCAACACTAGGGAAGGGGGAGTGGGGACCGCTAGGCAGATCTAAAGTCACCCTATCTGCATTAATACTCCCTATATAGGTTCTGCACCTATCGCCAAGCAGGAACCTAATCCCTGTGGATCGCCCGCCAGGGCAGTGGGATACTCGTTCCGGGTCGCTTCTTAAAAGGGCAGTCTCACAGCAGCAGTGACCTGGTCTGGGGCCCTGACTGTCCAGTAAAAGGGGAATATTTACAAGGGATAATAGAGTTTGTAATAAAGTGCTCTTGACGCCACCTGTGGTTTCTGGTCAGAGGTGACCAGCACTGCAGATGCAGTCCGTTGGGACAGTTGGTGATGCAGCAGAGTTGGTAAAGTTTCCCGCAGGTGGAGCTATGTCCCAGGGCAGATGTAATATAAGGTGGATGGTAAAGATGTAGTATTTGGCAAGGGATGTAGCAGTGTTGAGTGGGTGTTGCAGGAAGAACTTGAGAGGACACAGTCAGATGCAGTTTCCAAAGCTTTACTCACAGCTCTGCAGGCAAAGTATCCAGGGCACTAGTTACAGATGGTGCTGGAGTTGGTCAGCCTGAAAGCAATATGGAATCTCCTCATTCAGGTGGGATGTGAGGCCTCCTTTCTAGCACTATTCTCTGAGATACTTGCTGTTGTAAATTCTTGTTAGGGTGGTCTTCAATTAAGACCCTTCAGTATATTAGATCGTGCCAGATTAGATATAGCTTCGATCGAGGCGAGTGAAGCTAGTAAATGAAACAGAAGACAAGCATCTGTAATCAAGATTACCAAGCATGTTTATTCAGTCTCTGGGTCCAGCTTATATACCCTGATAGAGGGTGTATACGTGCATGAGGTCATGGTGTTTTCCAGAACATATTAGTAAATTATTTATTACAGTAAATACATCTTGTCATGTATCTCATAGGTCATGTCAGCTTGACCAATTGGTTATCTAACAGAAGTATTCATTAATCATCATGTGTTCCCTTTGATGGACCCCCAATCTTCATCATAAGCAGTTATATCTTTATTACTCTACTGATTAATTGCATACTTCATCGTTATTCGCTTATAGCCATCATGGCACTTCCTCATTATTAGGGTGATTATCCCACAGTCCTAGGATCACGTAGTCATCTTGTTGACTGACCTTTGATATCATATGCCACGTTATTGGTTCAATCAGCAAATAATGTCATTTTGGAATATAGCAGAGAAAGATTCTTAAAGGGATGTGTATATGAAGATTCATAAGCTCTAGCATTAACAAGGGTTTTAGAATATAGAAGGGTCTCCCAGATCCCTATCAGCTCCCCCTTTTGAGAATAGATATGACTCTACCCTGGATTCATAGATGGGGGAGATCATATCCTTTTCTCAATTATTCCATCTGTTCATAATCATTATTAGGAGGTTTCAGTCCAATATACATAGGCTTTGTAATGGAGGCATCTATCAGTCTCTGGAGTAGTCCTCTGATGCATGGGATACAACAGCAACCGCAGACGACGAGTATGGCTGCCACGACTGCCAGTGAGATGAGAAGACTGGATACAAGATGCTTCCATCGTCCGAACCATGAGTCCAGCCGGTCAGTAAACAGGTTGTCGATGCCAGAATTTTCTGCCAGTTCATCAGATAGTGATGTAAGACCCTCCAAAGCCTTTGTGATGCTTCCATCTGGAGCGGTATTATTCGGAATAAACGTGCAGTAATACGATCCAAACATTTCACAAATCCCTCCCCTTTCTGCTAGCAACATGTCTAAGACCATCCTATTCTGCCATGTCATCAAAGAAGTTGGGGCCAGTTGTTCAGCTATCCCCTTTATTGCGTCCCTAGTGTAATTTATAAACCTCTGTTGATTATAGTAAATATAATTTATCCAATCCACATTCTTATTTAGGGTAGCCCACCAGAAGAGAACTGACTCAAATCCTGCTGCAATCTGGTTCCTAGCTTTGTACTCGTCTGGGACCCCTCTTGGGACTCCTATACTGTCTATATAGATCCTTGGGTAAAAAGAGCCAGCAGGTGTTGATCTTCTGGTTCTACGTAGAGTCTCAGCATCTATGTTACCCTTTGTTATCTCTTCTGAGGAAATTATTTGGAACGGCATGAGCACCTGAGCTAGAGCACAGCTGCCAACCCAATTAGTTGGCAAGCGGGCCCTTAATCTCATGTCCCCACACAGCCACCAAATATCACTTCTTGCTGCAGTGTGATTATCAAACCACTTAGCTTTGTAACCATTCGTGTCTGAGTCTATGGGAATGGTAGTTTCACAAAACTCTGAGGTTATATTTTCTACCCGTCTTCCTATTCCTACCCCTGTCCCTTTCCTTTGGAAACAAGTGTAGTTGCCAGGGTATGGAAAAACTCTAGGAGGTACTTGATCCGTCTTTGCTATTCGATACAGAACTGAAAGAGAATGGCAAATAGCATTATCAGTAGGGTCATATGAGACATTACAGTCATGGCCAAAAGTTTTGAGAATGACACAAATATTATATTTTCACATGATCTGCTGCCCTCTGGTTTTTATGTGTGTTTGACAGATGTTTTTATCACAGACAGAAATATAATAATTGCAAACATATGAGTAACAAAAGCTTATATTGACAGTTAGAATGAGTTAATGCAGCAAGTCAATATTTGCAGTGTTGACCCTTCTTCTTCAGGACCTCTGCAATTCTCCCTGGCATGCTCTCAATCAACTTCTGGACCAAATCCGGACTGATAGCAGTCCATTCTTGCACAATCAATGCTTTCATTTTGTCAGAATTTTTAGGTTTTTGTTTGTCCACCCGTCTCTTGATGATTGACCACAAGTTCTCAATGGGATTAAGATCTGGGGAGTTTCCAGGCCATGGACCCAAAATCTCTATGTTTTGTTCCCTGAGCCATTTAGTTATCACCTTTGCTTTATGGCAAGGTGCTCCATCATGCTGGAAAAGGCATTGTTGATCGCCAAACTGCTCTTGGAGGGTTGGGAGAAGTTGCTCTTGGAGGACATTCTGGTACCATTCTTTATTCATGGCTGTGTTTTTAGGCAAGACTGTGAGAGAGCCGATTCCCTTGGCTGAGAAGCAACCCCACACATGAATGGTTTCAGGATGCTTAACAGTTGACAACAGTTGAGACAAGACTGGTGGTAGCGCTCACCTTGTCTTCTCCGAATGAGGCGTTTTCCTGATGTCCCAAACAATCGAAAAGGGGATTCATCAGAGAAAATAACTTTACCCCAGTCCTCAGCAGTCCACTGCCTGTACCTTTTGCAGAATATCAGTCTGTCCATGATGTTTTTACTGGAGAGAAGTGGCTTCTTTGCTGCCCTCCTTGAGACCAGGCCTCGCTCCAAGAGTCTCCACCTCACAGTGCGTGCAGATGCACTCACACCTGCCTGCTGCCATTCCTGAGCAAGCTCTGCACTGCTGGTAGCCCGATCCCGCAGCTGAAACACTTTTAAGAGACGGTCCTGGCACTTGCTGGTCTTTCTTGGGCGCCCTGGAGCCTTTTTGGCAACAATGGAACCTCTCTCCTTGAAGTTCTTGATGATGCGATAGATTGTTGACTGAGGTGCAATCTTTCTAGCTGCGATACTCTTCCCTGTTAGGCCATTTTTGTGCATTGCAATGATGACTGCATGTGTTTCTTTAGAGATAACCATGGTTAACAGAAGAGAAACAATGATGCCAAGCACCAGCCTCCTTTTAAAGTGTCCAGTGGTGTCATTCTTACTTAATCATGACAGATTGATCTCCAGCCATGTCCTCATCAACACCCACACCTGTGTTAATGGAGCAATCACTGAAAAGAGGTTAGCTGGTCCTTTTAAGGCAGGGCTGCAATTATGTTGAAATGTGTTTTGGGGGATAAAGTTCATTTTCTAGCCTAATATTGACTTTGCAAGTAATTGCTGTTAAGCTGATCACTCTTTATAACATTCTGGAGTATATGCAAATTGCCATTAGAAAAAGTGAAGCAGTAGACTTTGTAAAAATTAATATTTGTGTCATTCTCAAAACTTTTGTCCATGACTGTATATAAGGCTACCATACATTGTAGACCTGTTTGATCTTCAGTTGATAGTCTAAGGGGAATTGTACCTAAATGGGGTCTGGCAGTTGTACAAGCAATGCAGTTGGACTTATTATTTTGCTCTGCTGTATACTTCACCCACATAAGCCACTCATTTCTTTCCGTGTAACCTGTTTCTATGGCTAACTTCTCCTCATAGCTCATTTCTTCAGAGACTGTAGACTTTGATTTTTCCTTTGTTTTACTCACACTTTTACTGTCCTGTTGAGGGATAGCCTTCAACCAAAATTTCTCCTGCTGTACTTCCCTTTGCGGAACATATAACCCCAACACATAGTCCTTCATCCCCAGGAGAGGGCTCTTCTATGGCAATGTTGAGAGGGTTACAGGATGATCCCCAGACTACAGTGTTTGGATCACAATCCCACCTTGGATGTGCCATAAACACTCTCATTCTTTTCAGAAGAGGCCTTCCTGATGCACATACACGAGTCATGGCTTCCTGTGGCTTATGTCTCCATGAAGCCCCCATATTCCATGCTGCCTTTGACCACGAGTGACAATCCTCATTTCCAGGTCTGGTTATGAAAAGCAATTTGGAATCTCCTCATTCCGGTGGGATGTGAACTCTGTTCAAGTTTCTCTCTCTCTCTGTTACTTTTAAGTGGAACTCCACTCGCGTGACAGACAGCTGTAGCCTGCTTTTGGGATCGCTCCTCTAATGCACCTCCGGCTCACAAGTGCTGCTGTGTAGTCGATTATCTGTTGGAGCAGAGAACCTGCTGTCTTCTGCCCTCCGGATTCTGCCGCTGAGACTTTAGTTACCCACTCAGCCTCAGAACTAGGGGTGAGCACAGCTTTAGCTCCAGGCCCCCAGCTTTTCTCCAACACGTCCTTCCTCAACTCTCCCCAGACACTAACTAACTCTTCCCTCAGCCAGAATATTCCAGAGAAGCTTCCCTGTAATCAGGTGTTAGAGCTCCCCCTTCTGGTCTGGAGTAGGAGAAGTGTTGTATGCTTGTGTGTTACCTGTTAAAGGGATCCTTCCTTGCTTTCAGGCATGACATTCTTCCCCCCTGAAGGGAGGCAAGGTCACTGTGGCAACCGAACTCCTGGGGTGCCACACCATCCTGACCCTGGTAATAAGCGCTGCCTAGGAAAGGATGAAGTGTGCACTGCTCAATCCCAACTACAACTAAAAGCAGCTTGGATATACAAACAAGGGGAACACTTATCCTGAGAGATACAAACAGCACCAAAGAGGAAGATAGCTGACTGCTATAGCTCCAAGCCTCAACAGGGGAAAATGAAAATATCACCAGTGATTCCCAGAAGCAGACAGGAAGTCTATAAACACCCAGTCCAGGTGTGTCAATTAGATCCGGGGGAGTTGACACTGGATACAAGAGTCAGAAGGACTAGGAAGGCGTCTGCAAAGCCAACCGCAGAGACCTTCTGCAGCCAGATGATGTAGGACTGCAGCCTCTGACACACGCGTGACAGTATTCCAGGTTAGAGCACCTATGTGGCCTTGCTTTTAAATAGTGGATGTAAATGTCTGCATAGGACTTTGTTTTACCAAGACACTTCTGGCATTGTTTATTGGTCATGAGTGTCTTGACACAAGATTGTGGTGGTGTGGAATAGATTTGGCCCGTTTTCTGTGGGTTATACGACCATGAAGGGTAAGGAGGCCTCTGTATCTGGAGTCCTTGAGGGTGATGGTATTGCCCACCATATTGCCCACCATGACCAGAATAATGTTAACCCTCAGAAGGGCCATACCTGGACCATAATTATGGCCTATCAACCACATAAGATCAAGCCATTGGCCTCCTGTACCAGCTCACTCCACTTGCCTTCACCCACTCATGTGCTCTGACACAATGGGCTGTTGTCAAGCCACAGCTGGTGCTGGTTTTGCAGTAGGGAGCTGGTGTTGTGGTTGGTTTTTGAAGGGACCAACATAGACCTCATCTTAGTCTACCAGGCATAGACGGTATCGGTCTGACCTGTGACAATTTTCTAAACAGTCAAACACCTACCGAGGACTATTGGCTTGTGTGCAAACATCTAAAATTATATGGATGGCGTTCCTGGCACGCAGTCACACAGGCCTGTCTATATCACACAGATACCTTGCAAAGTTCTGCGTAAAAGCCTCCTTCCCATCATCATTCACCATGCATGGCATATAGTCTAATACTAATACCCTCCTATCTACCTCACGCCTGATGGTGATGATGGGGAGCTCCCTACTATGCCTAAATATTCATGGGATGGGTGCTGCAACAGGGAAGTTGTCAAGAGGAATGGTAGAGTTGTCAAGAGGAAAGGTAGGGCTGCTGTTACAACGTCCTTCCACATCCTCCGAGGCTGTTGCTGTTGATGTTGCTGGTGCTGGTGGTGGTGCTAGTGCGGATGTTCCTGCTGAATCAGAAGACTGCCCTCCTGCTGGGCCAGCTTCCT
>VIAB01053101.1:0-10865 GCA_009801035.1 Oophaga pumilio | reverse complement strand
AATTGCAGGGGTGCCAATACTTTTGGCCACCACTGTACATGGGGGAACTTGCTAATAATCTCAAGGCAGCTGGGACCACACTCACCAAGAAAACCATTGGAAACACATTACGCCGTAAAGGTTTAAAATCTTGCAGTGCCCGCAAGGTCCCCCTGCTCAAGAAGGCACATGTGCAGGCCCCTCTGAAGTTTGCCAATGAACAACTGGATGATTCTGTGAGTGATTGGGAGAAGGTGCTGTGGTCAGATGAGACAAAAATTGAGGTCTTTGACATTAACTCAACTTGCCATGTTTGGAGGAAACGAAATGCTGCCTATGACCCAAAGAACACTGTCCCCACTGTCAAGCATGAAGGTGGAAACGTTATGTTTTGAGGGTGTTTCTCTGCTAAGAGCACCGGACTACTTTACCGCATCAATGGGAGAATGGATGGAGCTACAGTATGTGCCATAAAATCCTGAGTGACTACCTCCTTCCCTCCGCCATGACATTAAAAATGGGTCGTAGCTGGGTTTTCCAGCAAGACAATGACCCAAAACATACAGCCAAGGCCACAAAGGAATGGCTCAAAAAGAAGCACATTAAGGTCATAGAGTGGCCTAGCCAGTCACCAGAACCTAATACCACAGAAAACTTATAGAGGGAGTTGAATCTCCCAGTTGCGAAGTGACAGCCTCAAAATCTTAATGATTTAGAGATGAACTGCAAAGAGGAGTGGACCAAAATTCCTCCTGACATGTGCGCAAACCTCATCATCAACTACAAAAAACGTCTGACTGCTGTGCTTGCCAACAAGGGTTTTGCCACCAAGTATTACTTCTTGTTTGCCAGAGGGATCCAATACTTATTTCTCACTGCAAAATGCAAATAAATTTATATAATTTATACAATGTGATTTTCTGGATTTTATTGTTGATATTCTATCTCTCAATGTTAAAATTAACCTATCCTTAAAATTATAGACTGTTCATGTCTTTGTCAGTGGGCAACTTACAAAATCAGCAAGGGATCAAATACTTATTCCCACACTGTATACAGAACTGTAGAAATCTTTTTTTTTCTTGACTTCTTATCAGTGGTGTTGCATCAAAATTATTTTATGTTCCAGGGCAAATACTGTAGACAAAGATGCGGTACCACGCTGGGTACGAATGTCACGCCTCCATTGCAATATACTAAGGTTTGAAAAATAATTTATTCAAAACTATTATTTCAGGCATACTGTATTTTTAGTGACATTTTACACATGATATATTTTTCTCGTAGAGATATGACATTCTAACCCTACAAACCTTTCATGATTATATGAATTTGATTTGGGAAGAATTAAAATTCACACTGAAATAATAATAATAGTTAAAAAAGTAATGTCCTTGATAATTTAATTGTGAAAATGTGAAAGACAATAATATGTTTCTTATAACTGACTTGATTACAAAAAAAACCTGAGAAAAACAATCTGACTTTTTTCAAGTAATGATCATCCACATTTTTATAAAAAGCATCACCCTGCTCACAATTGCAAAGCGTGCAAAGTATCGCAAGTATAACCAAGTATTTTAGAGATAAGAAATGCATATCAACTCTAAAAAAAATCAAAGTTATCCAGAGAAAACGTCTAAAAACTGAAAGATTAAAAGGAAAGAACTAAAACCACTGATTTAAAAGAGAATCATATACTTTTGTCAATATAATATCACCACTGGTAACATATGATCCAAAGGATTATCAAAAAACAAGGGAGTGTCTCATCTCGGTCTTTCCCAAAAGATAAAGAATTCTAACTTCTTACTTTTGTTTATTACAAGGGGTCTGGGGATTGTGAAGGACAACCCCCGTCCTTCCACGTCACCAATGTGACGTAACTCCACAGGCATAGCTCTCCGGCGCCCCCTTTGTCTCTCAGGTCAGCAAGGGAACTGCACCTAGAGCAAATGGCCGCCGGGAAGGGTGTCCGGTTACCCACTGGGTATTCTAAGATTCGTGATCAGAGTAAAAGAATCAGCTCAAGATTAATTTTATGGTTTAATTGCCTTAAGGGCGCACTAGATAATTACAGAAATATACAGTAAGCTATACAACGGAATTACAATGGATTTGCAGTCAGAGTAAAATACAACAATAATGGTACAAGGCTTAGAGGTAATAGCTAGAGGTCAATATTACCAGGTTGTAGGGACATGTGGGGCAGGGAGCTCTGCGATCCACAGGTGAAAGTCTTAGTTGCTGGACAGTCCCCCAAAACGTGTACTGCTGCTCCCTTGGCAGATCTGTCCCTTGGTCCTTAGTTCTTCATTGTCTTGCTGCTGTGAGAATGGATCCAATCTGCCCATAGCTCACAGTTCTTAAACCTGCTAGGTCCCTCTCCTCGGTGTCCGAGGGTGGGCTGACAATCTCCACCCTTAGCTCCCTGCAGAATTTATTCCCAATATCTAGCAAAGGAGTTAACTTTCTCCAGGGCGATCGGATCAGGACACGAGAGGTACCAGCGGATGCAGTATGTTTTGCCTATCGCATGGAGATCAAACCTGGCCCGATTGGGTCTCTGTGGAGAGCCAATCTCTATATCTCAGACCCCCGAGCCATCACCGAATCAGGAGTTGCACCATCAGATGCCCGAGGTGCGCAGGATCACGCAGATATTTTTTATGAGTTTGTACCTAGAAAGATGTGCTCATAATTCATAATCCTAGAACTGAGCCATCATGGCTGGGAGACACAATAGATGTGTTTTATGTGTCTAGCTGGCAGGTATAATCTAATTGAAGCCTTCAGCTTTGAAGTACTGTTTGGTCTGGCCTACTTAGCATACTAACAGGCCTGGTTATTCACATTGAGCAGTAAATCCTGTCTTGAGTCGAATCTACTCAGCATACTAATAGACCTTTTAATTCGCAGTGGAGACCAAACCCTATTGTATTGAATATGCCCAGAGGCCATAGGGAATTACAGCAGTTAGCTGATGTGAATCTGTGAATTCAGACAACATGGCGGCTGGAGTAGGCCATATCCAAGATGCTGGTTGTTCCTTCCTCACAGGGATATTAAACATAATTTAGTATGAGCAGATATAAGGAGTGCATGAAGTTTGACACAAAGATTCTTATGAAGTCCTAAAGTGGGTACATTTTCTTGTACTGTATTCACTGGTTGAATGTAATTAAAGGCGAACATTTTTCTCACCTTAACATTGGTGAGTCTTTTCCCATCAAAAATTACTTTACATGTGAAAGTAATTTTGTAGTATACATTTTTAAATGTCAATTTGACTTATACATAGGGGAAACTACAATAAATATAAAATAAAGATTATCCAGCATAAATCAAATTTGCATCTGACAAATCTCCCGCTATCTGTTCCACATCATTTTGAGAAATATCAACATAACATATCACAATTTTAGAAAAAATTAATCGACCACATAAATGAGGAATCATAAACATTAACAAAAAACAACGTGAGGTGTTTTGGGATCGATAGGCATTGAGAAATTGGAGCCTACGAGTCTTAATCTTGAATATGAAATCAGCAATTTTCTACGAAGTGTATTTACTTATGCCATTTCCATTTAACTGACTGATGGGGGCACTTTATTTTCTTAATTTTCATTATATATGCAAATGGATCGCCCGCAAGGGCCGTGAGGTACCAGGCCGCTTCTTAAAGGGGCAGTGTCACGGCAGCAGTGACCCGGTCCATGGCCCTTGTCGTCCAATAAAAGGGGATGATGAAAAGGGTAAATAAAGTTTGTAATATAATGGATTAAAAGTTTGTGATGCCACCTGTGGTGTTCGGTCAGGGGACCGAAGCTTCAGTGCAGATCCTCTGGGATGATGGTAGGGAAGCAGAGATGGTTAAGCTCTCCATGGGCAGAGCTGTGTCCCAGAGAAGTTAGGATGTTAAAAGTGATGATGGTAATGATTGTGGTTATTGTTGTGGTGCAGGGTGGGTGACGCGGGAATGACTCAGAGGACACAGCAGGGTGCAGTTTCCAATGCTTTAATCACAGTTCACTTGTGCGCAGATGCCCACTTGGTGCCGTGTCTTCCAGGTGAGGTGTCCAGCAAACTCCCAGGTGGATTGGGCTGCACCTTTCCAGGACTCCCTTCAGTGTGTACCTCTCCTGGCAGTCTCACTGTACTGGCTTCTGCCCTCCTGCCCAACACCTTCACAAACAGTGTCCCAAGCCAGCAGCCGTGGATCTTGTCGGGCTACGTCCTCTGAGTCCCCTTGCTCCTATATGGCTGCCTTTTCGGCAAATAATTGTGGATGTCGCTGGGGCACCTACAGATGCTTCTGCCTCTGGCTTGCTAGCTGAGTCTTGCAGTCTTCCACTAGTCTTGGGGGCCGGTTCCCCTACTGCAACCTGGTCCCTCCACTTCTGGATACGGGCCCCACGGGTGGACTTGGCACTTCCCGTGTCCCAAGAATACTTCTGTCGTTCCGGGAGCTTCCTTCAGACTCCCCTCACAATTCTCTCTCTGCAGCTTCTCTACTGCACTCCTTCTCCTTAGGTCTCCTCAGACCGACTAACTTCTTCTTAAGCTCCTCCCCCTTACTCTACCTTCCCCACCCACTCCCCAACACCCTTTCCTACCCAGCCTGAGATGAGGCCCTCCTCCCTAAGGGTAAGCCCAGGTACCCTGACTGAACTAGTGTGTGTTGGGTGCGATTGTTAGAGTCCTGGTTAGTGCTCCCTCCTTACCTGAGAGTGGGATACCACACCTCTGGATGATATGCAGTACCTCTGTGGCAACTGGACCCTCAGGGGCGCTACACAATGAATGAATATCTATACATGAAGGTAATTTCTTGATTTTATTTAAAGTGTATTATATTGCTTATTCAAATTATATCTGTCTAAGTACTAAACTCTGTATATACAATATTTATATACAAAGTTTTATTACAGTTTGTTGAATTATTTGTGAAATATTAATGAATATGCTAATGAAATGTCACATTTGTACATCAAGAGGGCTATTTAAACTCATTATTCTCTTTTTTTCTGCTTTTCATTTTAAGCCAAAACTTCTCACATTGTATGATGACCATTTAGCTTGAAGTACAAAATGATCGAAATTCTAGAAGAGTGAGATCCGGTAGCTTCCTATTCCTTGTGACATAGAATGTCACAAAAGGTAGTGTGATTTACTGATGAATGGGTGGTGCTGGTTGCATATGGGTATGCTAGATATTAAAAGTGAAGGTGCCAAAATGAGCGAGAGGGTGAAGTGTAGGCAGAGAAAAAAAGAGGAAGGGATTAGATGGTTTTAAAAGAGAGGTCTCAAGGAAAGAAATAACACGTGCTGTTTGCCGGTAAGGAAAAAAAATCCGGATAGATTAGAGTAGTAACCAGTTTTGAGAGCCGTTATTCCAAGATGAGTGACCTTATTCACTGAACGGTGAATACAGTGCTAAGAAGTCAGCAGTAAAGGGTATGCCACACTAAACAACATCGCTAACGGGATCGCTAAAAAACGTCACTATTTAGCGATCCCGTTAGCGATGTTGTTGTGTGCGGCAGCTACCAGCGACGAGGCCCCTGCTGTGATGTCGTTCATCACAGCGATCGTTCCGGACCCTATTTTCGTCGCTGGCGCCCCGCTGGTAAGTATCTAATCGCTGAGTGTGGCACCTTTTCTTAGCGATTTAGCGGTACTTTTGTACCGCTAAATCGCTAAGAAGATCGCTAACGGCGATAGCGTCGTTAACTATATCGCTAAGTATAGCCGCACTCAGCGATATAGAAACAATCCCGCTAGCGATCTCATTAGTATGCGACGCTAACGAGATCGCTAGCGGGATTGTGTAGTGTGGCAGTACCTTAAGTAGCATAGGGGCACGAAACTGATGCAGACGTAGAGAAGAGCCAGGTTAGTACTTGATCAACAACCCTGATTAGGGGCCACTATAGGATGGAGACTTATCGGAGCTAATTGATCCAGTTAGAGGGTAGCTTGAATCTAAAACAGGATGCATGCCTGCTAGAGCATAAGGCCATGTGTGAGAAGAGTGTGACTCACTAAGAAAGGGAGATCATAATGAAGGATTGTCATCCAAAACGTGTTGACTAAAGAGTGTTTTTCTATACCAGATGTAATAACTGTGCTATTTTAATGTGGATGCTTTTATTTGTGGATTTTATGGAAGTGCTGAATAAACAAAAAGGCTTTTTTTTACAAAAGGACTTTGGTGCTGGATCAAATTTATTGTCTTCTTTACTACTGCCACCTATTAGAAGTAATCCTAAAAGTCCATATTGACCTAATTATCATATTTAATTTCCCAGAGGAGCATAGCAAGTCTCCTTACATTGGCTTGGAACTCTCCACAAGGGGAGATATTATCCCTTATATACCGGTCAGAGGCCTCATACAGTCACATCAGATCTCTTGCTTTGCACTGATGAAGGGCAAACATCCAGAAACATGAGTATCTGGTTTGACTTTTATCCTATGTCATGTGGAAAGGCTTGTTAAAAGATTGATATTGACTTTTAGGATTGCTGCTTCCAGTAGGTGGTAATAGGAAGAGGCAATTTTGCATATTCTTCACTTAAAAATGGAAAGTAGCGAAAGGAAGGAAAGTACAAGTGGTGTCTCAAGCTGCTGCACTGCAAGCCATTAATGCTGATGCTGGGCTCTTTGTAAGTAGAAACTAAAGTGCATCCAGGTTGGAAGAAAATACAAATAACCTTAGTTTGTTTCTAAATTGTACTTTCTCCAGTTTGTCTTTTACTAAGGAGCTCAGAACTCTCCAGCTACCAATTTAGTACTTGTGCTCCACCTTGGCACCTTTCCACAGTCACTGATTGGTGACCTATGCACTGAAGAAACTGTAGAAGCCTAAAGCTGAGCCCCTTCTTATCATAGTATGTATGCCGCTGTCCTTAAACCTATTCTTGCAAAATTAATGCAATAATTAATCCAACATACTTGCCACAAGTCTAGATATTGCCATGTGCAATATCCTATGTTGGCTTTCTTGAGTGTGTTAAATTTCCAAAAGTTGGTAAGTATAATGCAATCTAGGGTTTGTCTCATGTTAGTTTTCAGAAGCACACCACTTCCGGCTTCCTGCACTTCTGATGGATTGACAATTCAGTCCAGGAGCATGGTCACGACCATACCACTTGCTCAAATTGTATGCTCTCTAATGCTGCTAATCGATGTAGTTATCCCTTTGCAGCAGCAGTGTAGTGCAGGATCTTTAATTGAAGTTAGCCAGATCCGGCAACCCAACCAGTGTCATTGCTGCTTTCAATACAAGATCTATTGAAAATAACTGTGCTCCTTGCCTAGGAGACCAGCCACCTCTAATAGACTGCAAATATGACTGCTAATGCTATCCTAGGCAACAAACAATCAAATTAAAAATTCTTCAATTATTGACAACATATATTTTATTTATTTGCATGTAAATTACAAAGCTGTTAGTTTTTACAAGTACTTTGCAATTTTAGCCACTAAAGAACTTAAGAATAACCCTTTAAGATAAATATTTACTGTATGCACATTTCATTATTTCAGATAGAATCTGTCAAATTTTTACAACTGCATACAGCTCTTATAGGATTTACCTTGAGATTAAGTTGCTAAAAAGGCAAAGCTGCCAAATTTTACCAAACTCTACCATGAAATGTGATTGATCACAGCGATCACCACTTTTTTAATTTGCAGTAGATATTAAAATTGTCATTAAAATAGCACAATACTTATGTGGCATCTTCTTTCCCAGAAGACATGTTTTATTTCCAAAAGTAAAAATGACAGCTACACATTTCTTTTAGATTGCTTGTCAAGTGGCTCTTCATTGAAGGGTCTGTTTTTCTAAAGAGATGGTTTGTCAGAAGAGCTGGGAGCAACACACTTTTCACTTAAGACCAGAGGGCAGATATTTGAGTTGACTGCATTTCTGTTTTCCCAGGTGATTGCCATACAGGCTGAAAGATCCTATTTTCATGGGTAATAATGAATGACTAAATGTATGAGGCTATGTGCACACATTGCGCAAATGCTCCGCAATTTTGCGGAGCATTTGCGCAACTCCCCGCTGCGGGTAAAACGCATATGTAATTGCGTTTTCCTGCAAAACACAAGCATTTTGCAAGCGTAATTAGCTTGCAGAATGCTAGCGTTTTCCAAGCGATCTGTAGCACCGCTTGGAAAACTGATTGACAGGTTGGTCACACTTGTCACGCATAGTGCTGACAAGTGTGACCACCTTTTTAGTAATGAGGAATGTAAAAAATAATAAAAAACATAATAAATATTGATATTCTCACCATCCGGCGGGTCTTGCAGCCTTCCCGCTCCTCAGCGACGCGTCCGGCAAGTTCCGTTCCCAGGGATGCATTGCGAGAATCATCTATGCGACGTTGCAGTCACTCGACCGCTACGTCATCTGGGGTGATTCTCGCAATTCATCCCTGGGAACGGAAGATGCCGGGAGCGTCGCTGAGGAGCGAGAAGACTCCGGGGGCCGCCGGAAGGTGAGAATATCAATATTTTTTATTTTAATTCTATTTTTAACAGGGATATGGTACCCAGGGCCTGGAGGAGAGTCTCCTCTCCTCCAGATCCTGGGTACCAAGCGCACATGAAACGCTCACTTCACGCATGGTGGGCATAGCCACATGCGTGAAGTGAGCGTTTCAATGCATTCCTATAGTGGCGTATTCGCCGCAATTACACAAAAAAAATGAACATGCTGCTTATTATAACGCGAAGAGATTACGCTCCGCAAAAATACGAAGCATGTGCACAGCAATGCGTAATCCCATAGGATTGCATGGGATGCGTGTGCACATAGCTTAATGGTGATGGGATGGAAGTAAATTTCTGATATTTAAAATAAAAACTTTAGGTAATTGAAGGATCCTGTAGAATTGACTAAAGTCAAATTCCACAAAGGTTTGGAGCAAAATTAAGTTCAACATAAAGTTGTAAAAACAGGGCCAGCAAGATCTTTTGGCTATATTTAGTATTGCAACTCAACGCCATTCTTCATTTTAAAGGAATGAGATGCAATACAGGACACGAGCCATGAATATGAGCAGGTCAATAGCAATAGAAGCTCTTTGTTGTCACTTTCCATAGTGGCAAAGTAGGGTTGTCGAGAATGAAGGACATTGCCATTATATGGTATGTGAAAATGGGTTTTCTAAAGTAGGCATTCACATTATTAGCTGCCCATGGTCAATTTCTCCATTTTTATAATCCCTATTGGCTTGTCAGAAACGCCAAAAATGTGGCACTTTATGTCAACAATCTACATACACTCCTGGGGAATTCTAGGGGCACATCACATATTGGTATTACCAAAAGTGATTGTTACTAAAAAATGTAAACCTTGCTTGACAAAGTCTTAGGTTAAGTTCACACTTTGAGTTTTGGATGCTGTGTATTATCGCTGCACAAAAAAAACGCAGTACCCTTATAGCTGCAGCAAAGTGGATGTGATTTATAGAAATCTCATGCCCACGGTGTTTTTTTTATGCAGCATAAAAATGTGTTGTGGTGCATATTTGATATCCTCGACATGTCAATTCATTTTTCGGGTACACTGAGTTTTATGTGCAGATTTTCCCCATAGAATTGCTTTAAATGCAAAAAAAAATGTGCAAGTAAAAAACGCACTTGTGTTTTTTGTGCATTTCAGCTCTGAAAACATACTTATAAAATCACATGTAATCCACACATGACTGTATAAAAGTTTTGTAAAAGCCAAATACCAAGAATTATTGAAAACAAAGCAGCTTAATTTGAAACACGACATACCAAAAAGACAAATACCACCGCATCAAAAATGCATGTAAAAAACACACTGAAAAATGCAATGAAAAAAACTGCACGTAACCTAAGGCTATGTTCACACGAGCTTTGGGTTTTTGTTGTTGCAGATTTTCTGCACCATTTCTGCAACATTAAGTAAAACAGGTTGTTTTCATTTTTTTGAAAATATGCAGGGTAAAAAAAATCACTAAAAATGCATCGTGGGAATGTAGTTGTGGCGCCCCTGAGGGTCCAGTCGCCGCAGGGGTACTACATCTCATCCAGAGGTGTGGTATCCCACTCTCAGGTAAGGAGGGAGCACTAACCAGGACTCTAACCCTCACACCCAACATACACCAGTTCAGTCAGGGCACCTGGGCGTACCCTTAGGGAGGATGGCCTCATCCCAGGCTGGGTAGGAAAGGGTGTTGGGGAGTAGGTGGGGGAGGTAGGAAAAAGGGGAGGAACTTAGAAGGCGGGAGTGAGCAGAGAGAGTTAGTCAGAACGTCAGGAGACGGAGAAGGAGTGCAGTAGAAAAGTTGCAGAGAGAATTGAGAGGGGAAGCTGAAAGTAGCTCCCGGGAGGACACGGGAAGTGCCGAAGCCACCCGTGGGGCCCATATCCAGAAGTGGAGGGACCAGGTCGCAGTAGTGGAGCCAGCTCTCAAGACTAGTGGAGGACTACAAGACTCATCTAGCAAGCCTGAGGCTTGGGTAGCTGTACATATCTCAGCCACATCCACATTCATTTGCCAAAAAGGTAGCCATACAGGAGCAAGGGGACTCACAGGACGTCGCCCGACAAGGTCCGTGGCTGCTGGCTTAGGACCCTGTTTGTGAAGGTGCTGGGCAGGAGGGCGGAAACCAGCACAGTGAGACGGCCAGCAGGGAAACACACAGAAGGGAGTCCTGGAAAGATGCATCCCAATCTACCTGGGAGTTTGCTGGACCCCTCACCTGGAGGACACGGCACTTAGCGGGCATCTGTGCCCAAGTGAACTGTGAGTAAAGCACTGGAAGCTGCAAGCTGCTGTGTCCTCTGAGTCATTCACGCGTTACCGCACTCACCACAACAGCCACCATCATGAC
>VIAB01053090.1:0-11119 GCA_009801035.1 Oophaga pumilio | reverse complement strand
ATAGCTGAGCATTTAAGAAATATTGAACTTAAAAATGCAGCTTATTCTGGAGCAGCAAAACACTTTGTAAATATTCATCAAAGTGATATCAGGGCTTTTGCATTCTATGGTTTGGAGAGGGTTAATAACCCTACTCGTGGGGGAGATAGACATAAACTTTTAAATATACTTGAAGCTTTTTGGATCCTCAAGTAAGATACTAAATTCCCTGGTGGTATGAATTTTAAGAATAATTTGTATTACATTTATTAAATGGAGTATTTTTTCTACATATCCAATCTTTTTCAAGTATTTTTGTCGCATATTTAATCTTTTTCAAGTGCTGCCACCTTTGTAATTAATTGTTTCTGCACGGTGATTGTCTCATCGTTTCTATATTATCCTTGTGTACTTGTTTTTAAATTACCTATGTCTAAGGGTGCTCCTAGTGCACCAGAAACGCGTCAGGTTGTCTTTACATTTTAATATGGCTTGATTAAGCTGCATAAAGTTTTCTAATTTTTATGCACAGGACGGTGTGCCATTTTTTCTTTTTTTTGGATCCTTGCTGTGCTCACCAGCGACCCGTGCACCCACCTGTGTAGAATTGGACCCAGCCCAATGTGGTTTTCATGAGGATACGTTGGAAGCTATCAGACCTCCTTCTCCTAATTGGTGGTAAGATTTATACCTAGGTAGGTTAGAAACTGATATCTTTTAGTGAATCCAAATTGTGATATAACGTGGTCGTGTATGGAAGAAGGAGTATTGGTCAAAAGCGCCTCAGACTTATCTATATTAATTTTTAGACCCAAGATTTTTAAAATTTATGAAGAAGTGAAAAAAGATTGGGGAGAGAAGTTAATGGTAGGGCAGCACGGTGGCTCAGTGGATAGCACTGCAGCCTTGCAGCGCTGGAGTCCTGGGTTCGAGTCCCACCAAGGACAACATCTGCAGGGAGTTTGTATGTTCTCCCCGTGTTTGCGTGGGTTTCCTCCGGGTACTCCGGTTTCCTCCCACACTCCAAAAAAAACATACTGATAGGGAATCTAGATTGTGAGCCCCATCAGGGACAGCGACGATAATGTGTGCAAACTGTAAAGCGCTGTGGAATATGTAAGCGCTATATAAAAATAAAGATTATTATTAATGGTGCGATATGGTTAGAAGAAGATAGTCTGCGAACAAACTGACTTTGTGCTCCTCATTGGAGTCCTGTACTTTATATCCATTGATGACACAGTTATTTTTTATGGCTTCTGCAAGAGGCTCCATAGCTAAAGTGAATAATTCTGGTGATAAGGGGTTGCCCCCCTGATGGGTGCCTCTTTGTATATTAATAGACAATGGCCAAGTTGAAGTGAGTTTTAAGCTATAGGAGTATCATATAGCAGGCATAGGGAGGTAACGAGGTTAGGTGGAAAACTGAATATAGAAAATGTTTTAAGAAGAAAGCATGAGGAGATGGAGTCAAAAGTCTATATCTAGTGCTAGCATCATTAAGGGCACTTTATTTACATTTGCTAAATGAATTATGTTTAGTTTTTGTCTAATGTTGTCTGTTACTTGCCTAGTAGGAATGAATCCAACTTGATCATGGTGGATAAGGGCTGTAAGGACAGTATTGAGTGTTTGGGTTATTATAGGTAGCACACTAGCGCTATAGCTTGCGGACACAAAAATATGAAAAATGAATTGCATCACTGCCTTAGAAATATGAAAAATTGAGAAGTCTTAGAGCATAAAAAGGCCAATTTATGTGTACCTGGTAGCCACGTTAAGGTTCTTCTCGTATACCAGGTCCTAACTATGCCAATCCTCACTTAGAAAAGTCAGCATGGGAACATATGCATCCTCTCTCCAGACTAAAATCTACATCTCTGTGGAGGGGTAATGAACCTGCTATAATTAAAACACCTGTGACCACCAGGTGGAGTGCTCAGGTAGAAGGTAAATTAATACATATCAAAAACTGACCGGCACATCCAAACATAGATCTAATCTGAACAGGTGCTAAAACCTAACATGGCTACCAGGTACACATAAATTGGTCTTTTTATGTGCTAAGACTTCTCAATTTTTCATATTTCTAAGGCAGTGATGCAATTCATTTTTCATATTTTTATGTCCGCAAAATATAGCGCTACAGTGTGCTACCTTTTATTCTTGAATTTATATGAGTTGGTGACTCTAGGTTTTAGCACCTGTTCAGACTAGATCTATGTTTGGATGTGCCGGTCAGTTTTTGATTTGGGTTATTATAGACCTAAATATCTTGAGATCTTCAAGAGAGATTTTATGCTTTTTTTAATCAAAATAGTGTTAACTAAGAACCCCAAGTTATTTATATGTAATATTACTATTTACTTACTGCAGGGTATATGCTCATTTTGTTTTATTTTTGTTTTTTTGCTAATACACACAATTTGCAAAAAGTCAGAAACATGGTCACGGGATTATATGTACTTCATCAACGAAGTTAGTCACATTTTTAACTTCCAATGATGGAATAATTAACTTAAAGATATATATTTTCCTGTTAATGTATTTGCTAATCTAAATCCATTCCAAATACAAAGAGCAATTTTTCTCTCTCAACTGATCTGTACAAAGATATATTATGCCCCTTCGTCACTATATGCAGTATTACTATTTACATTTTAAAAAAAATTAGAGTTGAGAGTCCTCAGTGGTTGATACCTTTTAATGGCTAACTGAAAAGATGGTAACAAATTGCAAGCTTTCGAGACTACTCAGGTCTCTTCATCAGGCTAAACTAATACAAAATCTGAAGAATCACATATTTATACACAACACAGCACAGAAACAATGCAATAGATAAGTGACGTAAAGCAGAACTGTCATTATGGGAGATAAAGATGAACATTTTAATTACGAGATGGATGTGATCTGCATTGTTCAGAGGTAAATTGACTCCACACTTGATGTTTCTCTCCAGTCGTATATTTACTGAAGTTTTGTAACTGCTGCTTATTGTAAGACTGATGTTTCTTATAAAAAATACTACCATTTACCATACAGAATACATAAAGAGAGTCCCATGATAGCAAAAGTGCTCTGGGCAGACACTTTGCAGCAGGATCAGCCATCAAAATACCGTAAACCGGTTTTAAATAACCTTTTAAGTATTATCCAGAGTAAAGCTTCTGTTTCAGTAATGCACATATAAATCAAGGCTGTATATGAATATTGATTCTTGCTTTGCCCTCCTCATCCCTTGTTGGGCTCCATATACTTTAATACTGAGATTGGTCATAAAATATCATTTTAGTGAAATCATTTATTAATTTGCTTGGATATAGAAGTTATATTATATTATTGTGTTACCAAATGCAGAATGTCTGCCACCGGCACATGATGAGATTTCAATTGATCATTACTTTTTAGGAATTTTGAATATCTTGACATAAACGCACTTATAGTTAAATGAGGATTCCTGTCGAACATTTAACTATGAGTGATGAGGATGAGTGAACCGATTCATTAAAATGTTAGACAGTCTGCAAAGGTCATGGGGACTGAGTAAAATGTAAATACAGTTGACGTAAGAGTATAAAAACCTACAGCAGGGGAGATGGGGGGGTGTAACTCATGGCAATCAATGAGATCCTCGGACAGTTCAGTGACAACACATGTGGTTGCTATTACAGATCCTTTAAAGTTTATCATTTGGCTTTAATCAAGTCTATTCTGGGACTTGCACCTATGTTAAGAAACTATAGTAATTCCACAGATCTCATCACAACTTATGAAATGGCTATTACATCTTGGCAGAGAATACATGGACAAGTGGCCTAGTGTGTACTCCAGTCCTTATTGACATATATGCTGTGAGAGCAGGTTACGGGATGCAGTGACGGACAGGAGGCAGAGCAAGGGTTAACAAGTTTAATAACATAATAACAGGGGGATAAATAGTCTATTTGCAAAAAACAGGATATGCAGAGTTCAGAAACAACGGATGAGGTAACGTCGGTGCTTGTGAAACACTAGTGTTACAAGTTCCTCAAACTGTGACTCCTGCTGGGAAGTCGATGGTGCGGTGTCTTTTTCAATGGGGTACTGTGGGCATCAATGCCCCGTCTTCTGGCAGCAGCGATCGATCTCCAGTACCTTCCTCTGAGCCCTAGTCCATAAGCTGCAGTGGCTAACAACGGTGAGGGCCACAGTCCTGTTACGAGCCCAATGTGGCTCTGCAAATATACACTGGTAAAGTCAGGACACAAGTGTCTGGGCAAATATTCGCTGGCAACGTCAGGGTGCAAGTGTCTGTCCCGGTCCCTGTCACTTTTATGTGGCACGTGTGCTGTACTCATGGACACGGACCATACGGCGCCTTGTTCTCTGGTAGTCACTGGGCTCACACTTGTACAAGAGAAGATTTGCTTCAAGTGGATAATTTATTGGTGAGAAGTTAGGCGACAGGAAAAAACATAACGTTTCGGCCAATTAATGGTCTTGATCACAATGTCGCCTTTCGTAGGTTCTTTTCTATAATTTGAACATGTAGTATTGTTGCGGTAGATAAATGGCACAAGTGGTGCGGTGTGCCATAGCAGCTGCTCCCTCTGCTCAGACAGGAAAGTGTCAGCACCTCCCACTTAGCCACCAACGCTGGCTTCTGCAGCAACTCCAGGGAAACTGCCTGATCTGCAGACACAGCTGTGCTACCAATGGACTTAAACCCTCCTAAACCCTCCTCTGGTCATAAACTCTTTTTGCAGCAATGCTGATTTAATCACCCCTCCTTGCCTGGACATACTGTACATATGTCAGCATTTCTACTGTATCACCAACGACGGCCAGTACAATAACTCCATTTCAACATGGATGTGTCCTTTTTTTCAAAACCAAATAACAATGATTTTATGTACACTCCCTCATAGTTATCTACTGCAACGATACTACATGTTCAAATTCTAGAAAAGAACCTACGAAAGGCGACATTGTGATCAAGGCCATTGATTGGCCAAAACGTTATTTTTTTTCCTGTCGCTTCACTTCTCACCAATAAATTATCCACTTGAAGCAAATCTTCTCTTGTACGAGTGCAGTGATTATATATTTTACTATCGATGGGACCACTGGCTCTGTTCACTAGCACCGTCACCTCCATAGAAGTCGAGTGCTAGCCTTCTGCTTCTTCCGTCTCTCTGTAGTCACCGGGCACACTGCACCTCTCTCTAGTCACCGAGCACACACTGCACGTTCCTCTCCCTCTCTGGTCTCTGCTGCTGGCGTTGAGAGACGGCGGTCACTGGCCTGCACGCTGCTGATGCTCCCAGGACAGAGCACTCCTCTGCCTGGCTGCTGCTGGACACACAGCTTCCCTCAGTGAAGCGGTCCCTCTGCAGACATCAAAGGACCCTCTCAGCGTGGCTTATCGGAGCACCGGTGCTCTGTGTGGGGAGGGGAAGTGGAGCGCGCCACTCACCTGACTGCGCTCTGCCCTCTGTGTGCGCCAAACTGCCCTGCTGTGTGCGCTTTCTCCTTTTATCTCCCCACCCTCTTCAGGCAGGAGGAAGGTCCGCCTCGCTACAGCTTCCCCAGGGAACAGGGGATGCAGCCTTTTAGTTCCGGGCCCGGTACGCAGGTACCCGCGGTCTCGTCGTCACCCTTACACTCCCCCTCTCCTTTAACTTGCCATTCCATGGACGAGAGTTCTTCGTGCTCCCTTTTGTTCTTCAGAGACGGGACCGATGCCCACAAGTTTCGCATCCATTCCTGCCTCTCTTGCACCACATTCTGCCAAAAAAACTTGTCCTGTGCATCCCGCAGGGGCGAATCATCAGCATGCTCACCCGGAGTTCCTTGAAGCTTCTCTTGACTTTGCTCATTAGGAGTACTCAAAACTTCTGGTTGAGTGGTAGAGTAGGGTTGGGTTGTAGAGAGCAGGAGTATGTCCGAGTTCAATGAAGCAGCCATCTCTGGAGCCTGTTCCACTTTTGGGTCAACATCTGGCGGGTCAAGAAATTCTTCCTCTTTATAATCAACAGCTTCAGAAGGAAATGTCTCAGGTACACGTTGCATCTTTTCCATTTGGTCAGGATCCCTTGGGCTGGCGGGCAGTAAACTATCCAGTCCAGGGAACGAAGTAAGTAGTTCTTTCTCCTTACAATCGGTAACCGTGGGAGCGGCGTTTCAGGAACACCTGGCACTTGTTCCCCTCCTTTGGGTTGATCCTCACAGACGGGCCCATCGGATCCAATTCGGCATTTCACCAGATTCACCTCCGCACGCCTGAGTACTGCAAGCATCTTACTGTAGGCAGACGACGCCTTCTCCCTCACTTCTCGGTGTCTGTTATTGTGGCTCTGTCTGGCTCTGGGTGCGGCTCCTTTCTTCTCGCCATACCATTTCTCCCAGGGGCGGCGTTCTCTCCAATTAGCAGGACCTTCGGAGGGGTGAGCGGATCTTCGTCGTTGGCTGTCTTGGGTAGGGCAACTTCTGGACAGGTGTCCCAGTTTTCCTCACATCCAACACCCACTTGTTCTTCTGTCTGGTGGGCGCTTTGGTCGGGATCGCCGTCTTCTTCAGGAGCATACCCCCTCTGCATTCACTCTTCACCCCATGAAATGTGGTTAAATTCTGGAGCTGCTGCTGAAGTTTTCTTCATGCTCCGCACCTCTCCTCTAACTTCTTTCATCTTTTGCTGTGAGTCATCTTAGGGTATGGCGTTGGACTTCAAGACAGCAGCAAGGGCTTCCTTCAGGCTCCCAATTTCTGCCCATATTTTCCGCATTCCCTGCTGTAATTCATGTGACCACTCCGGCTCTTCCTCATTTGGAGTAGGTACTGTCATGATCCAGTCCAGAGTTTGTTTTCTGCTGTCTTCTCTTTGGACTGGTCATGCGGGGGTTAATCCCCTCTGCCTCGTTCTGGAGCTGGCTGGGCTATTTCAGTCCTCTGCAGCCTGCGGGCCAGCGTCAGCTATACTGCAAGCTTCCAAGCTAGTGCCTCTGACCTGTATTCCTTTAGTGTTCCTTCAGTCCTTGATTACCTCGACTTGTGTATGACTCGGCTTGATCTTTGGACTCTGCTTCTGGTTTTTCCATTTCTGACACCACGCTTTCCGACTGGCTTTTTGACCCTCTGGCTTGTACCCTGACTACGTCTTACATCTTACGTTTCTGATACCACGTTCCCGGTAGGTCCTGACTTCTTGCTTGACCCTGACTGCGCACTTGCTGTCTCCCTTGGTACTTCTGCTTCTGACAGTTGCTGACTTCGGCTAGTCTGACCACTCTTTTTTTACTGGTGGCACCTGTGCGGCTGCTCTGTGTTATTACTCTGTGTGTGTGTAACCTCTCTTCCCTCACCAGCACCCACTGGTGGAGGTTACATTGTAATGTACTATAGCAGCACGTTACAGGTACTTCATGGGTCCGGACCATCCCCGTCAAGGCTGCGGTCCCCTGCTCCTGTTTGCTTATGCGCGCCTCTGCGTCATCTCTGAAAAAGTCATTCGCTGATTAGCTCACAGGTGCTCAAGCAAGGCTTGTCTAAGCAGCACATCTCTAAGACCTGTCACTAACTGGTCTCGCAGCACAATATCAGGAGGGCCTATACCTACGCTTAGCAATCGCAGCATGGATCTCCTGCAGCGCGTTCATGTATTGGGCCACGGACTCCCCCTCCCTTTGGACATGCCTAAACATGCACATGCGCAATTCTCCGACGTCCGTGGGGGCTCTGTGTGTTTCCTCCAATATTTGTAACACCTTGTCAAGAGTGTCCCTTTCTCGAGGGGGTCGTAGCATGACAAAATTCCTTGACTCTCCATCCAAAGCCATCATGGCAACCTCCGTCGCTAATGCAGGGGTCATGGGGTGCATCCTCATCATTCCCCTAATCCGCTCAGTCCAGCTCCATAGCATAGTGTTGCTTCCTGTAAATTTTGGGAGGTTACTCAATTTTGTCCCCAGCAGTATGCTGGCTTTTGGGGCACCCCTGACCACTTGGTCTGCCACCTCTGCGACAGTAGACTGCAGCCTGCCGACTACGCCAAGTGTGAGAGCAGGTTGCGGGATGCAGTGACGGACAGGAGGCAGTTCAAGGGTTAACATGTTTAATAACAGGATGATAAACAGTCTATTTGCAAAAATAGGATATGCAGAGTTTAGAAATAACGGATGAGGTAACGGCTGTGCTTGTGAAACTCTGGTGTCATAAGTTCCTCAAACTGTGACTCCTGCTGGGAAGTCGATGTTACCTGCAACGGTTGGCGCTGTGTTTTTTCCAATGGGGTACTGTGGGCATCAATGCCCCATCTTCTGGCAGCAGCGGTCAGTCTCCAGTACCTTCCGCTGAGCCCTAGTCCATAAGCTGCAGTGGCTAACAACGGTGAGGGCCACAGTCCTGTACAAGCCCAACATGGCTCTGCAAATATACAATGGAAGTCAGGACGCAAGTGTCTGGACAAATATTCGCTGGCAACGTCAGGGTGCAAGTGTCTATCCCGGTCCCGGTCACTCTTATGTGGCACGTGCACTGTACTCACGGACACAGACCGTACGGCGCATAGTTCTTTTCATTTCTATAGTCAAAGGGCTCACACTGTACGTCTCCATCTCTCTGTAGTCACTGGGCAAACGGCACCTCTCTCTTTAGTCACCGGGCACACACTGCACGTTCCTCTCCCTCTCTGGTCTCCGCTGCTGGCGTTGGGAGACAGCGGACACTGGCCTGCACACTGCTAATGCTCCCAGGATGGAGCACTCCTCTGCCTGGCTGCTGCTGCTGGACACACAGCTTCCCTCAGTGAAATGGTCCTTCTGCATCGAGGGACCCTCTCAGCGTGGCCTGTCGCGGCGCCGGTGCTCTGTGTGGGGAGGGGAAGCGGAGTGCGCCGCTCACCTGACTGCGCTCTGCCCTTTGTTCGCGCCAAACTGCCCTGATGTGCACGCTTTCTCCTTTTATCTCCCACCCCCTTCGGACAGGAGGAAGGTCCGCCTCGCTACAGCTTCCTCCAGGGAACAGGGAATGCAGCCTTTCTAGTTCCGGACCCAGCACGTAGGTACCCACAGTCTCATCGCCCCCCTTACACTCTGCTGTGAATTTGCTAAAGATAGGAATACCCCTTTAAATGGGTTGGTCAAGGGATAAATTGTTTTTTTAAAGGGAATCTGTCACCCCATTTTTCGACTATAAGATGCGGCCACCGCCATCAGGGGCTTATCTACAGCATTCTGTAATGCTGTAGATAAGCCCCCAATGTCACCTGAAAGAGATTAAAAACGAGTTTTATTATACTCACCCAGGGGCGGTCGGAGGTCCGGTCCGATGGGTGTCGCGGTCCGGTCCGGCGCCTCCCATCTTCTAGCGAAGATGTCCTCTTCTTTGCTTCCCGTCACGGCTCCTGCGCAGGCGCACTGCTCTGCCCTGTTGAGGGCAGTGCAGAGTACTGCAGTGTGCAGGCGCCAGGAAAGCTCAGAAAGGTCCGGCACCTGTGCACTGCAGTATTTTACTCTGCCCTCGACAGGGCAGAGCAGTGCGGCTGCGCAGGAGCTGCGACAGGAAGCAAGGAAGAGGACATCTTTGCTAGAAGATGGGAGGCGCCGGACCGGACTGCGACACCCGTCGGACCGGACCGGACCTTGGACCGCCCCCGGGTGAGTATAATATAACTCGTTTTTCTTCTCTTTCAGGTTACATCGGGGGCTTATCTACAGCATTCCAGAATGCTGTAGATAAGCCCCTGATGGCAGTGGCCGCATCTTATAGTCGAAAAATGGGGTGACAGAGTCCCTTTAAAAGAGCATCAACTGGTTAAAAAAAAAAAAGAATAACCTCACCGATTACTAGCAGCTCCTGTTCTGGCACCTACCTGATCCCATGGGTGTTTACTTCTTGAGCCTATTTTGATATACTAGATACGGCCAGAAGTGCTGGGCCACTGCTGTGCCCTGTGATTGGCATTTCCAGCCTTAGTGAGATTGAGAAGAAAAAAAACCAGGAGTATGTATAAGCAAGGAAATGAGGTGTGGGGGTCGATGAAGGTTAGTATTCCTTTTTTTTAAAAATTAGACTCCACTTTTTAACCCCTTGGCGACATTGGGATTTTCCGTTTTTTTGCATTTTGTTTTTTTGCTCCCCTTCTCAGAACAATAACTTTTTTATTTTCCGTCGATATGGCCGTGTGAAAAAGCCATTTTCTGAGACCCGTAGCGTCTCCATTTTTTAAATCCTGGGGCTGGTGAGGGCTTATTTTTTGGGGCGCTGAGCTGACATTTTGGGGTAGATAAGACGTTTTGATCGCCTGTTACTGCAATGTTGCGACGAACAAAAAACGTAATTCTGTTGTTTTAATATTCTTTCTCATTACGCCGTTTACAGATCAGATTAATTCTTTTTATTTTTTAATAGATTGGGTGTTTCTGAACGCAGCAATACCAAATATGTGTATTTTTTATTTTTTTAATGTTTATTTTGAATGGGGCAAAAGGGGGGTCATTTGAACTTTTATATTTTTTTAAATATTTTTTAAAACTTTTTTTTACTTTTTACTTGCTTCAATAATCTCCTTAGGAGACTTGAAGCTGAGATTTTCTGATCGCTTGTGCCTACACATAACAGAGCTTCAGTATAAATCATCATTTGCTATGAATGCCGGTAATGGGGTGGCGCTCATAGCAGATCTGCAAGCACGAGGGTCTCCTGCAGACCCCCGGATCTCATGCAAACCATTGACGCCCCTCGATCATGTGACAGGGGTGCCGATGGGTGTGGTTTGTGACCGATGGGTGTGGTTTTCCGGTGCGCTAATGTTAAATGCCACCTGCAGCTGTCAGGGGCACATGACAGCTGATCACATCAACTGTCATGTGCCTAAAAAGATGGAGGCTCAGAGCCGAAGTCCACATCAAAAAGGGATACACGACCTGTGACGTACATAGGTTGTGAAAAAGTTAACAATAATTTTTAGCCCCTAGGCGCCCCCTATAAACATGCTTTAAAATTGTAATAAAATACCTTTAATACAAGATCTGACATTCTTTCGTTTTCAGCAGTCTAATATTTATCCAACAGCATTGGAAAGTCACAGAAGTTGCAAGTCTGGAAATCAGAAGAATAAGTGAAGATTAGAGTTGAGCGAAACAGGTCGGTCAGATTCAAAAAT
>VIAB01053086.1:0-14198 GCA_009801035.1 Oophaga pumilio | reverse complement strand
ATCTTTAAATGAGGTGTGTCCAAATTTTGGTCTGTACTGTATATCGTCATTCTCTCCTATTTAGTTTTTCTTCCCTTTACTTCCCACTGTTCCACTCTGTTGTTTGTGAGTGCATATTTGTATGAGTAGTACTTTCATTTATTTATTCTTCCCCTGTTTGTTAGGCTTGTGTATTTGTATACACTTGTACTCCCCACTTCCCTTGGTGGGGGTGGACAGATAAGAGCTGATTTGGGAGCTCGGTAAGGCACGTTGCCTTGGCGTGTTCACCATCTAAAGTAATCTGGGAGCAGGGAGAGCTAGGGTGCCCCTAGCTAGAGGAATAGGGAAGGAGCCCCTAACCCCAAGATCTCTGGCATCTGTGCCGTGACATTTGAGATTCCATTCTATCCTGCACAGATTTAAGACACCCTGTGCAAGATGTAGCAAAGCAGCCCCAAAACATAATGGAGCCTACTTCATGTTTCACAGTAGGTACAAAGTTCTTTTTTTTTGTATGCCTCATTTTTGCATCTGTGAACATAGAGCTGATGTGACCTGCCAAAAAGTTTCAGTTTTGTCTCATCTGTCCAAAAGACATTCTCCCAGAAGCTTTGTGTCTTTTGCCAAATTCCAGTTTCACTTTTTTATAATTAGCATTCAACAGCTGTTTTCTCCTTGTTCATCTCCCATGATGTCTACTTTGGCCAAGAAAGCGACAGATGGTGTGATCTGACACTGATGTACCTTGACCTTGCAATTTACCTCTAATCTCTGGACATTCGCGTTTTCAGTTTCTTCAATTTCTCATCAATTTTCCTCTTGTGTCTACGTCCAGAGAGGTTGGCTACTGTCAATTAGACCTTAGAGGGAACCTGTCAACAGGTTTGTCGATACGAGTTGTGGACACCAACTTTCAAGGCTTATCTACAGCATTCTATAATGCTGTAGACAAGCCCCCAATCCAACCTGTATGACATGAAAAAATAACTTTTATTATACTCACCTGCGGGGTGGTCCGGTCCAATGGGTGTCGCTGTTCTATGTCTGGCACCTCCCATCTTCTCGCGATGCCATCCTCCTGCTTGGTTCATGTGGATGACGCGTCCCTGTATCATCTACACAGGCTCCTCGGCATCACGCTCCTGCACAGGCGTACTTATCTGTCCTGTTGAGGGCAGAGCAATGTACTGCAGTGCGCAGGCGCCGGGAAAGGTCAGAGAGGCTCGGCGTATGTGCACTGTAGAACTTTGCTCTGCCCTCAAGAGAGCAGATAGGTACACCTGCACAGCAGCGTGATGCCGAGAAGACTATGGATGATGAGGCAGGGACGCGTCATCCACACGAATCAAGCAGAAGGACGGCATTGCAAGAAGATGGGAGACACCGGACCAAGAAGAGCAACACCCATCGGACCAGACTGCCTCGCAGGTGAGTATAAAAGTAATTTTTCTTGTCATACAGGTTGGATTGGGGGCTTATCTACAGCATTATAGAATGCTGTAGATAAGCCCAGAAAGTCGGTGTCCGTAACTCGTATTGGCCGAACCTGGTGACAGGTTCCCTTTAAACTTCAAAATAATATGTGAAACTGTAGCAACAGGAACATCAATCTATTTAGGGACGTCTTATAGCCTTTACCTTTAATATCACAAGGAAATGGATAGCATATGACTTAAATATGAGTGTCTGAGCAAAGGGTCTGAATACTTATGACTATGTGATATTTCAGTTTTTCTTTTTTAATAAATTTGCAAAAATTTCTACATTTCTGTTTTTTTCAGTCAAGATGGGGTGCAGAGTGTACATTAATGAGAAAAAATGAACTTTTTTGAATTTACCAAATGGTTGCAATGAAACAAAGAGTGAAAAATTTAAAGAAGTCTGAATACCTACCGTACCTACTGTATACTCATAAAAAATCTCTTTTTGCACAAATAAAGTTGTATCTTATAATATATAATGACTCAGATCCTCCTTTTATAGAAAGTCTGATCTTCATTAGTTGATATTCAGTAAATTTACTTTAAAGTTTCAAGTTATTTCAGTGACCATGGTGGGTTTCTCTCACTTTAACCCCTTAACGACCGCCAATACGCCTTCTAACGGCGGTAATTAAGGGTACTTATGCCTCAGCGCAGCTTTTTTTAATGGCGCTGACAAATAAGTGTATAGCACCCCCCCAGGGTCAGAATTTCTCCGGGGTCTCAGCTACCGGGGGTAGCTGAGACACCAGAGAACATGATTCAGGTCGATTTTTACCGACCCCAGTGTTGTGGTTGTCATTATTAACGGTGACCGCAAAAAAAAAAGTCAGATTTCCCATTTAATTTCTCTCCTCTGATGTTATCGCACATCAGAAGAGAGAGAAATGGAGTCCCCCAAGCACCCCCGGGTCCTCTGGAGTCCTTGCTACCCCCACGTGAAGTGCCCTGGGCCGTCGTCATCTTCCGGAAAGAAAACGGCGGGCGCATGCGCCAGCACCCAGCAACAATAGGAAATTTTTACTATTAGTTCATTTTGATCACTGTGATAGACCCTGTCACAGTTATCAAAATAAAAATAATAGTAAATCAAACCCCCCTTTATCACCCCCTTTTGAAAAAAATAAAGCAAAAAAATGTATTTATTTCCATTTTTCCATTAGGGTTAGAGTTGGGCTAAAGTTAGGGTTGGGCTAAAGTTTGAGTTAGGGTTGGGCTAGGGTTAGGGTTCCAGCTAGGGTTAGTGTTGGGCTAAAGTTAGGGTTAGGGATGGGTTAAATTTAGGGTTAGGGTTGGGATAAAGTTACAGTTCGGGTTGGGCTAACGTTAGGGTTAGGTTTGGCGCTAGGGTTAGGGTTGGGCTAAAGTTAGGGTTGGGGCTAAAGTTAGGGTTGGGCTAGGGTTAGGGTTATGATTGGGATTACAGTTAGGGTTGGGATTAGGGTTAGGGGTGTGTTAGAGTTAGGTTTGTGGTCAGGGTTATGGTTAGGGTTGGGATTAGAGTTAGGGGTGTGTTGGGTTTAGGGTTGTGATTAGGGTTATGGTTAGGGTTGGGATTAGGGTTAGGGGTGTGTTGGGTTAGGATTGGAGTTAGAATAAGGGGGTTCCACTGTTTAGGTACGTCAGGGGGTCTCCAAACGCGACATGGAGCCCTTCTGAGTCCTGCCATGCACCCAAACAGTGGCTTTCCCCCACGTATGGGGTATCGGCGTACTTAGGAGAAACGGTACAACAAATTTTGTGGTCCATTTTCTCCTGATACCCTTGTGAAAAAAAAAATTGGTTCCAAATTAAATTTTTTGTGAAAAAAGTATAATGTTCATTTTTTCCTTCTACATTGCCTTAGTTCTCGTGAAGCACCTGAAGGGTTAATAAACTTTTTGAATGTGGTTTTGTGCACCTTGAGGGGTGCAGTTTTTAGAATGGTGTCACTTTTGGGTATGTTCTGTTATTTTGATCCCCAAACTCACTTCAAATGTGAAATGGTCTCAAAAAAATGGTTTTGTAAATTTTGTTCGAAAAATATGAAATCACTGGTCAAGTTTTAACCCTTATAACGTCCTAACAAAAAATATATATATTTCCAAGATTGTGCTGATGTAAAGTTGACATGTGGGAAATGTTATTTATTAACTATTTTCTGTGACACCACTCTCTGATTTAAGGGTGCAAAAATTAAAAGTTTGAAAATTGCCAAATTTTCAAAATTTTTGCCAATTTCCGTTTTTTTTTATAAATAAACACAAGTTATATTGAATAAATTTTACCACTAACATGAAGTACAATATGTCACGAAAAACAATCTCAATAAGTGGGATACATTGAAGCGTTCTAGAGCTATAACCTCATAAAGTGACTGGTCATAATTGTAAATATTGGCTTGGTCATTAAGTACTAAATTGGCTCTTTCACTAAGGGGTTAACAGAAGGGTAACAACATTTTGTCCATGTGTGTACATCAGCTGGGATGGATGTATTTGATTATTTCTTGCCTTGTTTATTAATCAATTCCTTCAAGTCATGTATTGCGCACACATGTTTTTTCTTTGAGATACTCATGGCATAACCAGTTGGGATTCCTTGAGTACTAATCTGAGGAATACTTGCTAACAATGGTGAGAATGCTGGCTGCCACACTATATGGAAAATGCAACAACAGAGCTAAAAGTGTTTTACAAGTTCTTAGATTTTCAGTCTTTTTTTTCCACTAAGAAAATAATCATCCTAAATATAGCATAGATATAATAGGTTGCACATGACATACAGTGCCTTGCGAAAGTATTCGGCTCCCTGGAACTTTTCAACCTTTTCCCACATATGCTTCAAACATAAAGGTACCAAATGTACATTTTTGGTGAAGAATCAACAAGTTAGACACAATTGTGAAGTTGAACAAAATTTATTGGTTATTTTAAATTTTTGTGGAAATACAAAAACTGAAAACTGGGGCGTGCAATATTATTCGGCCTCTTTAAGTTAATACTTTGTTGCGCCACCTTTTGCTGCAATTACAGCTGCAAGTCACTTGGGGTATGTCTCTATCAGTTTTGTACATCGAGAGACTGAAATTCTTGCCCATTCTTCCTTGGCAAACAGCTCGAGCTCAGTGAGGTTGGATGGAGATCGTTTGTGAACAGCAGTTTTCAGCTCTTTCCACAGATTCTCGATTGGATTCAGGTCTGGACTTTGACTTGGCCATTCTAACACCTGGATACGTTTATTTGTGAACCATTCCATTATAGATTTTGCTTTATGTTTGGGATCATTGTCTTGTTTGAAGACAAATCTCTGTCCCAGTCTCAGGTCTTTTGCAGACTCCCAACAGGTTTTCTTCAAGAATTGTCCTGTATTTAGCTCCATCCATCTTCCCATCAATTTTAACCATCTTCCCTATCCCTGCTGAAGAAAAGCAGGCCCAAACCATGATGCTGCCACCACCATGTTTGACAGTGGGGATGGTGTGTTCAGGGTGATGAGCTGTGTTGCCTTTACGCTAAACATATCGTCTGGCATTGTTGCCAAAAAGTTTGATTTTGGTTTCATCTGACCAGAGCACCTTCTTCCACATGTTTGATGTGTCTCAAAGGTAACTTGTTGCAAACTTTAAACAACACTTTTTATGGATATCTTTGAGAAATGGCTTTCTTCTTGCCACTCTTCCATAAAGGTCAGATTTGTGCAGTGTACGACTAATTGTTTTCCTATGGACAGACTGTCCCACCTCAGCTCTAGATCTCTGCAGTTCATCCAGAGTGATCATGGGCCTCTTGGCTGCATCTCTTATCAGTCTTCTCCTTGTTTGAGATGAAAGTTTAGAGGGACGGCCAGGTCTTGGTAGATTTGCAGTGGTATGATACTCCTTCCATTTCAATATGATCCCTTGCACAGTGCTCCTTGGGATGTTTAACGTTTTGGAAATCATTTTGTATCCAAATCCGGCTTTAAACTTCTCCACAACAGTATCACGGACCTACCTGTTGTGTTTCTTGATCTTCATGGTGCTCTCTGTGCTTCAAACAGAACCCTGAGACAATCACAGAGCAGGTGCATTTATACGGCGATTTGATTACACACAGGGGGATTATATTTATCATCGTTAGTCATTTAGGACAACATTGCATCATTCTGAGATCCACAATGAACTTCTGGATTGAGTTTGCTGCACTGAAAGTAAAGGGGCCGAATAATATTGCCCGCCCCACTTTTCAGTTTTTGTATTTCCACAAAAATTTAAAATAACCAATAAATTTCGTTCAACTTCGCAATTGTGTCCCACTTGTTGTTGATTCTTCATCAAAAATTTACATTTGGTATCTTTATGTTTGAAGCATGATATGTGGGAAAAGGTTGAAAAGTTCCAGGGAGCCGAATACTTTCGCAAGGCACTGTAGATTCTTTGAACTGAATCATATAATGGTGATCCATAGTCATAATACCAATACAACCTGTGTATTCCTATATAACAACCCTCTTGAAATTTTGGTTTAGTGCTGCAAGGAGGCAATATAGTCTGATACATACACCAAATACAAAACAGTTTTCCTGCAATAAAGTTTTGTATTATACACCATAATCCTGTGCATGGGGTCTAAGAATGTGCTGCATGGTTGTCATATACTGTTCTTGCACAGGGACCATTTTTTGTCTGTATCTGTCAGTGTATGTGTGAATGCAATTGGTCTATTGTCATGCCGTATAAAAGAAAGGTCTTTATTTTGGATAGCAAAGATCATGAACCTGTCACAGGGGGGCCGCACCGCGGAGGACTATAGTACCGATTTACAGCAATGGTCTACTGAAGTTCAGTAGAATGATAAAATTCTCAGGTTCCAGTTCTGCAGAGGCCTCACTGGTACACTTAAGGATGCTCTGGCCCTGCATACTCCACTTTATTCCTTGGGGAAGGCCATAACCCAGGCCATTAGGTTGGATCACAAGATTCAGGAGAGGCATGATGAGTGACAAGACGTTTCGGTCATTCCCCTCATATCTGTTCACTATCCTGAGGGGGAAATAATGCTAGTTGGATCTGTCAGATCTAGGACCGTTGAGAGGAGACATCGGCGTGATCTCAGACTCTGCCTCTACTGTGGTCGCGCTAGACATTTTCTTATGGGGTGTTCAATACACCCTCAAGCAAACCGTTGGGAAATGCCTAAGTTTGGGTGATTGTCGAGGAGGTCACCCAAATTTCCAGGTACCTTTTTACTTCTCAAATAAAGTACTGCAAAATGTTTAACTACTTTTCCAGAACTAGTTGATATCTACGTTAGCCTTCATTGGCTGTGAGTCTGCAGCCAACTTCATTGATTCAGGACTGGTTCTGAAATTAGAATTAATGACAGTTAGGTTGGAAAGACCCATTCAAATTTTTGCTATTGATAAGACGTTACGGTATTGGGGTTACCATAGCTGCTTATGCACAATCCTGTTATCGATTGGTGTTGGAAGAATTTTGGTAATTGGAGCCCCAACTGTCATAGGAGATGTCTTAGTTGTGTATAAATTTGTTCCACTAGTCTGGAGGGTCTACGGAAGTACCAAAAAGACTTCGGAAACGTGTTCTCGGAAAAGGAGGCAGAGATATTACTTACCCATCATCCTTATGATTGTCCTATTAATCTTATCCCTGATGCCAAATTACTTAAAGCTCGTCTGTACAATTTGCCGGAGCTTGAACGTACCGCCATGAAAAAATATGAAAACATGAAAGCACTCTCCCCAGCACGGTTGTGATTTTCTCTGCAGTGCGAGCTGTCTCATTTCTACTGTAGGATTCACTGCCTTTACAGTATACAGCATTTATTATTTACCATTGATCCACCATATGTTCTGAGGAAAGCCAGTTAGGCCGAAATGTTAACTTTTTTTTATGTGGATCCTTCTGTTTTTTCTACTTGTGCAATAAAGATATTATTTCAGCATTGAAAAGGAGCACCAAGTTGTATTTTCTTCTCAACACATTATGGTCCCCCAACTGTGACCTCCACACAGCCCTCCATGGTCCCCCAACTGTGACCCCCACACAGCCTTCCATGCAGTATAATGGGCTTATATAGTACATTGGCCCCCCACCTCTCCACACTGTATAATGGCCCCCACAAAGCCATACACACAGTCTGAACCCCACACAAACCATCATACTTATAATTGCTTGCATACAGTATAATACACACCATAGTCCTCCATATAGTATAATGCACCACATAGTCAATACAGCATAATACACTCCCCATAGTCCATACAGCATAATGCACCACATAGTCCATACAGCATAATGCCCTCCCCATAGTCTATATAGCATAATGCAGTGCATAGTCCATACAGCATAATGCACTCCCCATAGTCCTTACAGCATAATGCATCACATAGGCCATACAGCATAATGCACCCCATAGTCCATAAAGTATAATGCACCCCATTATCCATACAGTCTAATGCACTCCATAGTTCATACAGCATAATGCACCCCATAGTTCATACAGCATAATGCACCCCATAGTCCTCTGTATAGTATAATACACTCTATAGTCCATACAGTTTAATGCATCCAATAGACCTCTGTATAGTATAATGCAATCCAGATAGTCCATAAAGCATAATGCACCCCATAATACATACAGTCTAATGCACCCCATAGTCCATACAGCATAATGCATCCTATAATGCACCCCATTCATACAGCATAATGCACCCCATAGTCCTCTGTATAGTATAATACACCCCATAGTCCATACAGCATAATGCACCCCATTGTCATTTGTATAGTATAATGCACCCTATAGTCCATACAGTTTAATGCATCCACTAGACCTCTGTATAGTATAATGCACTCCCCATAGTCCATACGGTATAATGCACCCCATTATCCTCTGTATAGTATAATGCACCACATAAACCATACAGTATAATGCATCACATAATTCTCCATACGGTATTCAAGGCACCACAATGTTCTAAAAAAATACAATATTCACCTCTCCACCTCGTTCCCTCGCTTCTCCGGTCTTTGCAGCGAGCATTCTGAATCTTAACGTAGAGGGCACCGTGTAGTGACTACATCGCGCCTGGTTTGCTAAAATGTCAGATACCGAGGAAGCTGACACTCCCTCCTTCATCATTGCCTTCAACCATAGCGGCACGTAGGATGCCGACATAGTTGAAGTTTCAATGACGAGCGGGGATTCAGCAGGTACTAGTGCTGGCAATGGGCCCCCCTCGACTCACCGGTCCAACAACAGCAGTGCAGGGAGATCATATCTCCCTCCTCTGCTGTAGAGTTAAACTTTACTGTGCAGGCTGATACAGTTAAAAATAGTGCAGCGTGGGGCCCAGGGCAGCTGCACCCTCTGTCCCATAGTAGCTCCGCTACTACATATACTGTAATGTCTATTAGCCTTAGTAGAGAAGGACAGGATGTTCACTTAAAAATGAATTCTTGTTGGAATTTCTACTTCCTCAGTGCAAAGTCCATGTAGGACCAAGAAATCGATTCAACTTCCTACAGAATATCAAGTGGGAGAGGCAATATTTCTAGTTTTGGCAGTGTGAACTATTGTGATAAATCTGAGTATAGTCTCTCGTTTTCATTCCAGACTTAAATCATGCTCTGTCCCAATAGATGCTTGCATGAAAATCTCAGGTACTAATTTGATGTCTATGTTCACAAAGGATATCGCTCTGTAGTTTATTAATGGCCACAGTGTGCTACATAAATGAAAAAATTGGATATAGTTACCTCATGCACTGACACAACTCCTCCACTCACTCCTGACATAAACGTTATGTGACCGCTGCAGACAATCAGTAGTGATGATCAACTGAAAACTTCACATTTCCTTCTGAATGAAAGTAATACTATGGCGTTACTATGTTCTCTCTCTTTTTATTTACACAGTGCGCAGCAAGTACATGAGGGACGTGTCTGTCTCTATATGATAGCCCTCCTTCTACAGACATCTAATTAATGAACCTAAAATTGCATTTCTACATTCACTTTAAAGAAAACATCTGGCCTAGAAATACAAAAAAACATCAGCTCCTATGTCTCCATTAGGGTGTCTTAAAGATTGTGTTAGAGGCATTATCGATAACTATTTATATTAACGTGGCCTTGTGCTATGTAGCCTAAAGTCTACTTGGATTGCCCGCCTGGGCCGTGGGGTACCCGCTACCGGGCCGTTTCTTAAAGGGGCAGTGACCCAGTCCGTGGCCCTGGGCGTCCAATAAAAGGTGATGATGAAAAGGGAAAATAAAGTTTATAATATAATGGTTTAAATGTTCGTGACGCCACCCGTGGTGTTCGTCAGGGGACTGACGCTGCGATGCAGATCCTCTGGGATGATGATAGGGCAGCAGAGATGGTTAATCTCGCCATGGGTAGAGCTGTGTCCCAGTACAGTTAGGATGTTAAGGTGATGATGGTAATGATGGTGGTGGTTGTTGTGGTGAGTGCGGTGCAGGGCAGGTGAGGCGTGAATAACTCAGATGACACAGCAGGGTGCAGTTTCCAATACTTTACTCACAGTTCACTTGTGCACAGATGCCCACTTGGTGCCGTGTCCTCCAGGTGAGGGGTCCAGCAAACTCCCAGGTAGATTGGGCTGCACCTTTCCAGGACTCCCTTCAGTGTGTATCTCTCCTGGCCTTCTCACCGCGCTGGTTTCCGCTCTTCTACCCAGCACCCTCACAAACAGTGTCCCAAGCCAGCAGTCCCCTTGCTCCTATATGACTGCCTTTTCGGCAAATAATTGTGGATGTGACTGGGGCACCTACAGATGCCCCTGCCTCCGGCTTCCTAGCTGAGTCTTGCAGTCATCCACTTGTCTCGGGGGCCGGCTTCCCCACTGTGACCTAGTCCCTCCACTTCTGTATACGGGCCCCACGGGTGGCTTTGGCACTTCTCGTGTCACTAGGACCCCTTTTGTCCTCCTGGGAGCTTCCTTCAGACTCCCCTCACAATTCTCTCTGCAGCTTCTCTACTGCACTCCTTCTCTGTCTGAGGACAAGCTCCTCACAGCTTGAGCTCCCCTTCTAGACTCTTCTCCCTGGGATCTCAGACTACTGCTCTGTTCTTCCCGCTCTCTAAGCTCCTCCCCTACTTCCTACCTTCTCCACCCACACCCCAACACCCTTTCCTACCCAGCCTGAGATGAGTGCTCCCTCCTTACCTGAGAGTGGGATACTACACCTCTGGATGAAGTGCATACCTCTGTGGCGACTGGACCCTCAGGGGCACCACATACTTACTAAATGCCTGACAAGCCCCTTCTCCTTAGGGCCCCGTCACACCTAGCGACACACAAGCGATCCCGACAACTATATGCACTTGTCAGGATCGCTGGTGTGCCGCTACATGATCGCTGCTGAGCTGCCAAAGAGGCAGCTCAGGCAGCGATCAGGACAGCAACACTGCGGGTAATGTCGCTTAGTTACCCGCAGTGTACATTGGATACCAGCCCGCTGGTGCAGGGAGCTGGTAACCAAGGTACACATCGGGTTACCAGGCGCTGCGCGGCACCTGGAAACACGATGTGTACCTTGGTTACCAGCTGATCGCTGGTCTCCTGCCTGCCACACGCAGCGATGCGTGCTGGCCAGCAGCAGACCAACGAGCAAAAAAATGTCCAGGACATTCAGCGACGATCAGCGATACCCAGCAGGGGGGCTGATCGTCGCTGAATGTCACACACAGCGATATCGCTGTGGAGATTGCTGTTGCGTCACAAAACTAGTGACTCAGCAGCGATCTCGCTAGCAAGATCGCTGTGTGTGTCGGGGGCTTAACTAGCCCTTTCAAGCAGATAAACTATCTGATTTAGTTTGGTGTGACAGCTGCCTTTTGTTTGCTGTGGGTCCATTGCTACAAATAACCAGACTAAACCTAAGATAAAATCACAATGAGCAAATATTCTGCAGTATTTATTTACTGCAGAGTATTTACTCATTTTGTTTTTATTTTTGGTTTTGTCTGTTTAGTGGTCAGTGTGAACATTCTCGTGGATGTTGCATGTATACAAACTTATATTCCAGTTCATCTCTCTATGTTTTTGTTCAAGTAACCAGACTAATAACAGTACATTGTGTTTACTGCATCATTATCTGTTATCTCTCTATCTCTAAGGCTACTTTCGCACATCAGGCTTTTTGAATCAGGCATGATCCGTCCTATGCCTGATAGGACGGATCCGGCGCTGATTTTTAAAAACTGATGGAACTGATCAGGTTTTTTGCCTGATCCGGCCTGACCTTTTGAACCCGGAAAAATAAGCTTTTCCATGCTGAAAATGCAGGTACGAATGTCCGGGGAGAGAGGAGAGAGGAGAGAGAGAGAGAAAGAGAGAGAGAGAGAGAGAGAGAGAGAGACCTTGGACTCCGGATCAGTTTTCTGACGGATTTGTCAAAAATCTGGTCCGGCTCCATAGGTTTGCATTGTTTCCGGCCGCCTGAAGTGCCGATTCAGGCACTGTCAGGCGCCTCCGGGAAAAAAAAAAAAACTTGCAAAAACCGTCTTGTCCGGCCGCCGGAATGTACAATTCCGACGGATCCGGCCAAAAAAGGATGCAACGCAGTGACATCAGGCGCGATCCGGCGCTAATGTAAGTCAATGCTAAAAAAACGCATCCGGTACCGGATCCGTTTTTTTAGAAAGATGCCGGATCGCGCCTGATTCAAAAAGCCTGATGTGTGAAAGTAGCCTAAGACAGAACACCTCCCATAAGATGAACTGAACCATCTAGAATTTCCTGTTATTTCTAGTACTTATTCATACACCAGCCTAATGTCCCCCATGCACAATAAATAGCTTCTATCTCTTCATCTCTTCTGACACCTCTATGAACAATGTCACTCACCTTGGTTGGGTGCTCCTGTGATCTCTATGTGAGAATCTATATGTTATCTCATAGAGAACAATAAAATCGGTCTTCGGAAATCTTTCATTCCCCTAACATCTTTGTAAGGGAAAATCAAGAAGCCACATAAAACATTACTCTGTCATACTGATGAGTATGAGGGCATTAATAATTAATAGAAGTACCAAGGATGTTATGCAATACCATCATCATTACCGAAATTTACCATCGGCAGTTTCATCATTACCAAAATTTTTCCTCTTTGGAAAGTCTGACAGTCCAAGTAAGAATCAAAGATAATAGGAAACATGCCCTTAAAATGCATTTATCATGAATGAGCATTGCTATGGTTTCACGATTATCTTGTGTAAACAGGCTGCCAATCACCCGGTGAACAAGCAAAACACTCATTCATCAGGTGTAAAAGGACTTGAGCTGCCAAGAACTATAGTAGCCTATGTGAACTGAACGAGCTAGTACAGATTAATCCGTGCTCATTGTCTACTAATAAAACGACCACCGATCGGTAATAGTTTACTGATTTGCGGCCGTATCATTGTCTCCAGTTGGTCCATATAAATGATCTCTTAGTCCTTTAGCTTTGTGGAAAGTTCATCCATATCGAATTATCCTTAATATAAGCGGCTGACATATTCCAGCACTATTATATTGTCTATAGATAATGCTGCAGTCCCTCTTTAGGATCCTTTTCTATGAGCTAGACCAGAAAGCTGCTGCCGAGAGCATTGCACATGTTTCATCCATTTGGATACCACATGGATCATTAGGGAGATATTATTATGGCATGACAATTTCCTTTTATTTTATCTCCAGGCTCCAGCTGGAACAGTAGGTAACATGTTTTATATTAACTTTTCAACATCTCCTTTTATGTTTTCATTTGCATTATAAGCAGCCCTTTATTTTAAGGCCAGTGAAAAAGTTCAATAACACAATAGATTTAAAAAATACATTCTGCCAATAAATAACTGAATTGTGTGGGATTTGGAAAAAACAGCAGATAACATCAACTCATACAATTGATATGAGCCTGATCTTCAGTCCTTTATAGCATGAGATCAGCTCAATTTGATATCACTTTATGATATGTTACCTGGTGGAAAATTATTTCCATGATATCTCTTATTTTTCTAGTGTCTCACTGTGTTTTTTTAAATATTTTCACTTTCAAGAAATGAGTTTCATGACTTGTCTTGTGTCTGGATGAGTCTGAAGTTGGATGCACACTTTAGATATCTGTAAACTATTGTTGGCTTGTTCGGTCAGCAGCTACCTCTCCTGACTCCCCCATAAACACGAACGTTCTGCCAGCAGACAGAAAAAATGGCAGCAGCTTATCTCCCTAAGAACAAAAGACCCTTATTTGTTAGATAAGACCCCCATAAACATTTGATGAGCAGCTGCTATCGCTGATTTTCATCTAATCTGTATGGAGTCATTAAAGGCTGGATCTGCCTACTGGCCCACAAAAACATTAGACTAAAGACGACTGGACTGAACCCGCCGATGTCGATTTGTTTGGCTGACGGTCTAATGTGTATGGAGTGCCGGCCGACTAATGGTTGCGAGAGATGTCTATTGAGCTTGTCCGATTTCAGACTGCCAATCTCATTGTTCTCCCCGACAAGCCAGCTGCCAACATGTCAGTTGGCGAATTTTTCATAGAGAACACAGGAGCGCTTGTCCGAGCATAGTATCACATTGACCAATCAGCTGTTTAAAACCAGGACTGAACAAGAATGGCATGCAGGATTTTTCTTAACATACATAGATACAATTTAGGACAATTGTAGTGTAAGTCACTGGTAGAAAACCCCAGACATGTTGTTATGGGTCTGCGGAACACACCAAATATATAATG
>VIAB01053066.1:0-14208 GCA_009801035.1 Oophaga pumilio | reverse complement strand
TAATTTCTGGATACCTCCGACTCTGCTGTGTATGGAAAACGTCAAAACTCAGGGATCCATTCAAACGTGTGTTGTTTATTCAACCCGTTTCAAAATGTCAAGCACTTCTTCTACGACTCAGAAGCCAGCAATATGTAGTTGGGGTACTGCTGTGAGCTGGTATTATTAAGGATTTTACAAAACACTTTCTTCAAGCAGTGGTATAGAATCAAGTCTACATCTTTCAAGAAAACCATGATTTGTATGCAGGTCAATGGTCCACCACATGCATCAAAGTACTCTACTCCTTGGCTAGTCAGTAAAAGCCTTACAGAAGAAAGAATAATGGCATGGCATTCCTCACATGACTTAAATCCCTAATCATTTTGAGAACTTGTGGAACTTCTTGAAGTGGGTGGCTTACAGTGAAGGAAAACAGTACACCTCTCTGAACAGAATCGGGGAGGCTGTGGTTTGCGCTGTCCAAAAAGTTGATCAAGAACCAGTTAAGAAACAGAATACTTCAATTCAAAATGTATTTTTGTAGATTTTGAATTGTTTGCTTTTTATTCTCACTTATCCTCTTAACGACCGCAGATACGCCTTTTTACGGCAGCAGTTAAGGGTACTTATGCCTTAGCGGCGCTTTTTAACGGTGCTGAGAAATAAGTGTATAGCGACCTCAAGCAACGGAATTTCTCTGGAGTCTCAGCTACCAGGGGTACCTGAGACCCCAGAGAGCATGACTCGGGTTGGTTTTTACCAACATCAGTATTGCTTTCGCTGTTATTAATGGAATAAGAGCGACCGCAAAAAAAAAGTCTGATTTCCCATTTAATTTCTCTCTCTTCTGATGTGATGATGTGATCGCACATCAGAGGAGAGAGAAATGGGGTCCTCCGACTCCTCCCAGTACCTTTGGTGTACCTGGACATTACTGTATCCCCCTGAAATGTCCCCCTGCCAGCGCTGTCTACTTCCGGGAAGAAAATGGCCCGCTGAGATCTGCTGGCCGGCAAATGGTAACAATAGGAAATTTTTCCTATTGGTTAATTTTGTTCACTGTGATAGACCCTATCACAGTGATCGAAATAAAAAAATAGTAAATCAAACCACCTTTATCAGCCCCTTAGTTAGGTAAAAATAATACAATTAAAAATATGTATTTATTTCCATTTTTCTATTAGGGCAAGGGTTGGGCTAAAGTTATAGTTAGGCTAAAGTTAGGGTTAGAGTTGGGCTAGGGATAGGGTTGGTCTAGGGTTAGGTTTGGGACCAGTGTTAGGGTTGGGCTAAAGTTAGGGTTGAGAAAAATAGTGAACAGCACCTCCAAAAATCATACAATGATCTAATGCCACTAGGCAAAAATATATATAACTGAACATGAGGTGCTTAGTTTAACATTCTTATCAGACTGTATGAAGCCCACTATCATGTCACAGAAAACCTCGTAGTTGGTCCCTACCACCCTAAAGGAGTGGAGCCGAGCACCGACCACCACCACAGTGGCAATGCACTGGCAGGGCAGATGGCCCGATGTGTTCAGAACGCAGCGCCCCACCAGCACAAACCCCAGCAATGATGGAAGCCACACAGCACCAACACCAAATGAAAGGAGTCTCCATCGCCCCCACAGAGCAAAGACGAGTGCCAGCCACTGCCACAGTGGCAATGCAGTGGCAGGGCAGATGTCCTTTTGTCTCACAGCACCCATTCTGCAAGACTGAGTTCCCATTGTCACACTGCAGCTCTGCAGGTAAATGCAAACTCCACAAGATGGCAGCAGAGTGGAGGGAAGACTGAAATACTGCTCAGAGCAGATGAGCAGCACTGCAGCGAGGCTACCACCAGGTGACAGCAGAATAGTCAAACAAGCCAGGTCGATACCAGAGTGTAGCACAGTACCAAGGGAAATGCCAAACACAGAGTCAGACACACGCCAAAAAGGTCAGTACCAGTCAGAAGCAGAAATACCAGAAGCAAGAGACAGGAGCAGGTCAGAGCCAAAGCAGAGTCGTGTACCGGGGAATCCAAACACACACGGACACACAGAGACGGGACGGGCAGGGACGGAGAACACAGACACAAGCAAGGTCAGCTAAGCATCAGGACAAACCAGGGGTTTTCCAGAGTCAGCTACAGAAACCATTGGCAGGAAATATAACTGACACAGCCTGCAGGAAGCAGTGCAGAAAAATAGCCAAACTGAAACCAAATCGAGACAGAGAAAAGTTAACCCCTGAATGACCAGACCGGTGAAAAGGAGAGACAGGAAAAACCCAGTATGAATCACGACACCCATGACTTCAGACCATGCTGCCCCTCTTGTACAAAACCACAGCAACAATGGCTGCCACACAGCACCCCACTAAATGTAAGGAGCAATGAAACTCACTATCAAGCTCTTTACTTTGCAGTATCTTGATAATTATAAACACCTATGCCAAATGGGTTGCGCTAAAGTTAGGGTTGGGCTAAAGTTAGCGTTGTGCTAGTGTTAGGGTTGGTCGAGGGTTAGGGTTGTGGTTATGGTTGGGATTACAGTTAAGGTTGGGATTAGGATTGGGGTGTGTTAGGGTTGGCATTAGGGTTAGTGGTGTGTTGTGGTTAGGGTTGGAGTTAGAATTGGGGGTTTCACTGTTTAGGTACATCAGAGGGTCTCCAAATGCGACATGGCTCCACCTTTGATTTCAGTCAACTTTGCATTCCAAAAGTCAATCTGTGCTCCTACCCTTCTGAGCCCTGCCATATGTTCAAACAGTGTCTTCCCCCCATACGGGGTATTGGTGTACTCAGGAGAAATTGCACAACAAATTTTGTGGTACATTTTCTACTGATACCCTTGTGAAAATAAAAAAAATTGGTTCCAAAGTAAACTTTTTGTGAGAAAAGTAAAATGTTCATTTTTTCCTTCCATAGTGCTTTAGTTCTCGTGAAGCACCTGAAGAGTTAATAAACTTCTTGAATGTGGTTTTGTGCACCTTGAAGAGTGAAGTTTTTAGAATGGTGTCATTTTGGGGTATTTTCTGTTATATTGACCCCTCAAACTCACTTCAAATGTGAGATGGTCCTTAAAAAATGGTTTTGTAAATTTTGTTGGAAAAATTAAAAATTGATTGTCAAATTATAACATCCTAGCAAAAAGAATTATGTTTCTAAAATTGTGCTGATGTAATGTTGACATGTGGGAAATGTTATTTATTAACTATTTTGTGTGACACCACTCTCTTATTTTAGGGTACAAAAATTAAAAGTTTGAAAATTGCAAAAAATTTTAAAATTTTGCCAAATTTCCATTTTTTTCATAAATAAACTTAAGTTATATCAATGAAATTTAACCACTCTCATGAAGCACAATATGTCATGAAAAAACATTCTCAGAATTAGTGGTATACGTTGAAGCGTTCCAGAGCTATAACCTCATAAAGTGACAGTTGTCAGAATTGTAAAAATTGGCTTGGTCATTAAGTACGAAATTGTCACTAAGGGATTAAAGAAATGAAAATAAGATGGGAATTTGTTTTTAATTTAGTTTCATAATATTTATTCACACTAATAGTTGCCCAATAATTATTCACACAAATATATTACCTTAAGAAGACAAAGCCTCACTTTTACTTTTTTAAAGCGTAATTGAGGTTTAATTTTTATTTCTTAAATCAAATGTACTCATGAAAATAAGAAAAATTGTAATGTATCTTATCTGCTTCTTTCTCCAACAAGACTGATCATTTACAAAATTCTAAATTGCCAACGCCCGAGTAAAATCAGTATTTATAGTGTACAGATTTTTGCTTTACTGAGATAGGAGAACACAGCTGCTACTGAAAAGATTCTACTGTATGTAGAGGAGAGGGAAGGAGAAGGAAGGAGCTAAGCACAGAGTTCCTCCTTTATCCTCCCATCTACAGTATATACCGTATTTACTCGGATATAAGCCGAGATTTTAGCTCATTTTTTAAGGCTGAAAGTCCCCCTCTCGGCTTGTACGCGAGTCATATACGCCAGGGGTCGGCGGGGGAGGGAGAGCGGGGTGTCAGATCATGCTCACCCCCGGCGCGTCTCCGCAGCCCCCCTGCTTCTCCCACGATCTCAGGCTCCTTCGTTCAGCGGTCATGTGGTACCATTCATTAAAGCAGGGGTGGGGAACCTTTTTTCTGCCTGGACAGTCACTCACAGAGGACCCGGAAGATGGAGCGGCATACAGCGGTGGACCGGGGACAGCTTAATATCTCAGGTGCTGGGGCCCTGAGCCAGCGGTGACACCGGCACCTGTCCCCCATAGCGCGCCGGTGTCCACACCTGCTCAGGACACCGGCACCTGGCCCCCAGGGACGAGAGGTGAGTATGACATTTTTTTTTATTTGCAGCAGCAGCATATGGGGCCTATTCTATGGAGCATCTTATGGGGCAGCATATGGGGGCATAATCTATGGTGCATTTTATGGAGCATCCTATGGGGGCATAATCTATGGAGCATCATATGGGGTATAAAATATATGGAGCAGCATATGGAGGCATAATCTATGGGGCATAAAATATATGGAGCAGCATATGGGGGCATAATCTATGGAGCATCTTATGGGGCATAGTCTATGGAGCATCATATGGGGCATAAAATATATGGAGCAGCATATGGAGCATAATCTATGGAGCATTTTATTGGGCCGCATATGGGGCATAATCTATGGAGCATCTTATGGGGTAGCATATGGGGCATAATCCATGGAGCATCTTATGGGGCATAATCTATGGAGCATTTTATGGGGCATAATCTATGAAGCATTTTATGGGGCATAATCTATGGAGCATTTTATGGGGCATAATCTATGGAGCATCTTATGGGGCATAATCTATGGTGCATTTTATGGGGCGATAACCTTTGTGGAGCAACATATGAGGCATATTATTCTATGGAGCATTTTATGGGGCCATTATTAACCTTTGTTCAGCATTATATGGGGCGTATTTTGTATGGAGCATCTCATGGGGCCTTCATGAACTGTATGGAGCATTATATGGAGCTCCTGATTCAATATGGATATTCAAAAACATTTAACCTACTGATGTCTCAATTAATTTTACTTTTATTGGTATCTATTTTTATTTTTGAAATTTACCAGTAGCTGCTGCATTTCCCACCCTAGGCTTATATGCGAGTCAATAAGTTTTCCCAGTTTTTTGTGGCAAAATTAGGGGGTCGGCTTATACTCGTGTCGGCTTATACACAAGTATATACGGTAGGTGATGGCAGTTGCTGCTGAAAAGATTCTATCTCTGTAACATAAAAATTTGTCTTCACTGAACACAGGTTTTACCCATGGATTAAGAATTTTGAAAATGATCAGTCCTGATGGAGAAAAAGGCAGATTTCTCTGATCAGTTGTAACATTTCTTATTTTCATATTTATTGTTGATACACAAAGTAAAAATTAAAATGACATTTAATCTCTAAACTTCAAATTTCAAAAAGAAATAATAGATGACTGATCTTGAAGTGTTATTGAGGCTAGGACATGGTTCATCCAAGTAATTTTGCCTATCTATGGCAGTGCAAAAAGAGGAAAAGGTCAATCCTAGAGTAGACCTTGAGGAAAGATTTAGGAGTTCTAATCTAGTCTATGCCATCACTTGGAGAAGTGATAACATGCTTGTTTCCGTTCTTGGACGCAAGGAGTTTGCTAAGAGACTCTTATTTTTACTTCATCTGTATGTATCTTAGGGTAACTGTAATAGATTGAAATTGCCTATAGACTTGAAGGCTGATAGTAGAGAGGTGCGGATACAAGACAATGCTTGAATATACCTCAGGCAGCTTTCTTTTTTTCTGAGTGTCTTTGATGTGGTACATGCACTCTGGTAAGGATGTCTCTGGCTCAGGGTCAGGACACAATTTTCTTTTTGTAAGCCAGTGAGCTCTATCTTTCATTAAGTTCAGGGGAATAAATCTTTTAAACATCACTCAAAGTTAGCTAGAAAGCCCTGGTGGTGTAACTGTCACGATCCACATTTGGATCCAAGGCAGATCTCTCTCTGCATGTTGAAACCTTTTTCCTGTCTGGCCAGCGGCGGTTAATATCAGTCTTTGCCCCGGTGGCCGCTGGTGTAATGGCATTGCTTGTCTTGTCAGGAGAAGGTGGAGTCCACTCCCACGATCCTTTAAAAGGCCACATTAGGCCTCAGCTGGTGTTGGTAATATTGCTTCCTCTGGAAACCAACCAAGCTGGAGCCAGGAGCTGCTGAGCGCAGTGGTGCTTTTACTGTTTCCCTTTTCTGGTGCCTTACTCTGCTGCTAGGAGCTTTGCAGCAGAGAAAGCTAAGTGTTATTGTTTTGTTGATTTAACCCCTAGGTTTCTGACTTTTCCTTTGGTTGTTTGGGTGTTATTCACATTATTCCCTGTCTCCCCTGCTGGGGAGGGGTTGGTGCGTTTAGCTCAGGGCTAAACAGGAGACAGGGACAGGTCGGTGACTTGGGCCTTGCTACCTTTAAGCGTACCCACAAGTTAAGGAAAGACAGGTCATCCCTTATCTTTAGGGGCAGTTCAGGGGCCCAGGTTCCTCGTCACCTGTATTCCTTCAACTGCGCCGTGACATTGTTACCAACTAATACAGTTTTCTTTTTCCCCTTTCCCTTTCTTGTGAGCCATGGCCCAAATGCAGGCCTTTGCCCAGCTGCTTCAGACCCTCACAGATGAGTTTAAGGTGCTGCGGGGTGAGGTGGTGCAGCAGTTAGAGCAGTTTGTGGGGTTCTGGGCCTCGGCTCAGATGCAGGTTCAATCAGAACCTAAGATATCTATCCCTGACAGGTTTTCTGGAGGGAGAGATAAATTTCTGGTTTTTCAGGAGGCCTGTAAATTGTATTTCAGGCTCCGCCCTCGTTCATCATGGAGTGAGGAACAGCGTGTGGGGATTATTGTCTCCCTTCTTAAGGGTGATCCCCAATCCTGTGCCTTCTCCCTGCCGGCCTATTCACCATCTTTACGGTCGGTGGATGTTTTTTTTGTGGCTCTGGCGCTCGTGTATGGAGATCCTGATGGAGTCTCCCTGGCGGAATTCCGACTCCGTAAAATCAAGTTGGGGTACCAGCCGGTTGAGGAGTACTGCTCGGAGTTCAGGAGATGGGCCACTGACACACAGTGGAATAATCCTGCCCTAAAGGAGTCATTTTGTGCAGGGTCTGTCCCCAAGGTTGCAGGATACTCTGGTGCAGTACGCCGCCCCCAGGTCATTGGAGGCCACCATGCCCCTTGCCGTCCGGGTGAATAGATGCCTCAGGGAGAGGCATGCACCAAAACTACCCTTGTTCTCCTGGTTAGGGAGGAGGACACAGTTGAGCAGTCGGATTAACCTATGCAGGTGGGAGCAGTTGGTTACAAACGGGGTTGCCTGCGGTTCGACGTGGTGTTGGGGCATGTTTTTTCTGTGGGCAGACTGGTCATTTTATTGGGGTCTGCCCAGCTCCCGCCAAAACATGTGTGCCATCTAAAAAGCCGCATCCCCCTGGTCATGTGGAGTGAGGCGACCATGTAGTGTATATTTCCTCCATTTCTTCCCCTCAGTGTACCCTGACTGCAAGAGTGGTGATTGGTGGGGTATCTAAGGGGATACCAGCGCTTGTGGACAGTGGAGCAGGAGTCAATTTGGTGGATGCTCACTTTGTCCGGAGCAATGGCCTGATGTGTAGGACGCTGGCAAAACCACTAGGCATCCAGGCCATTGACTTTGTCCCACTCAGCCAGGGGGGTGTGACCCAGGTCGTGCATGATATACACCTGCATATAGGGACTCGTCATGAGGAGTCCCAGTCATGCTACGTCTTGGAGAGTATGCCAATACCAATTGTTTTAGGCCTCCCTTGGCTGACAAAACACAACCCGGTCATAGATTGGCGTTCCAGGGAAGTGGTCAGCTGGGATCAGTCGTGTGAGGGCTAATGCCCAGGGGTTACTGTCTCTGCCATCTTTCTGCAACCTTCCCCTTCTTCTCCAGTGGAGGCAGCAAAGGTGCTGCCAAGGAGTAGGGGCAAGTCCCAATCCTCACCACTAGCCAACCCTGTGAGTTGGAGCCCTCTTGGGAGGAGCGGTCAGGGGAGGGTGATGGTTTCCTCTGAGAAATGTGTGAGTGTGGTGACACAGGGGGTCGCCTCTGTTGTCAGTTCCTCAAAGAGTTCACCATCTTGTGACAAACGCGTGTGTGGCAATGAATGTTCAGGTCCGGACCTGTGTGTGAATGAGCATGTATGGGTGTCCACCAAAAACATCCGGTGGAAGTGTTCTGCTGGAGTCTGGAGTTCTCGGGTGATCGGGCCGTATCAGGTGTCGGCCATTCTCGGCCCGGGGACTTACCTGTTGGAGTTACCCCCAGTTATGCCCGTACATAACTCTTTCCCCAGGTCGGCGCTCTGGAGATTTGTGGTTCCTCCGGAGCATACGTTATGGCCACTTCCATCTGTCCGCGTTTGCCATAGACCTGAGAGTCAGGTGATTGCTGGGGTGAACCCTGGTGGATCGAGGCATCCTCACCGTAGGTGGTATATGAGGTGCGGTGTTGAGGGTCCAGAGGCCCCTCATTAAAGGGGGGGTTACTGTCACGATCCACATTTGGATCTGTGGTAGATTTCTCTCTGCATGTTGAAACCATTTTCCTGTCTGGCCAGCGGGGGTTAATCTCAGTCTTTGCCCCCAGTGGCCACTGCTGTAATTGCATTGCTTGTCTTGTCAGGAGAAGGTGGAGTCCACTCCCACAATTCCCTTAAAAGGCCACATTAGGCCTCAGCTTTTGTTGGTAATATTGCTTCCTCTGGAAACCAACCAAGCTGGAGCCAGGAGCTGCTGAGCGCAGTGGTGCTTCTACTATTTCCCTTTTCTGGTGCCTTACTCTGCTGCTAAGAGCTTTTCAACAGAGAAAGCTGTGCTATTGTTTTGTTGATTTAACAACTAGGTGTCTGTCTTTCCTTTTGGTTGTTTGGGTGAAATTCACATTATTCCCTGTCTCACCTCCTGGGGAGAGGGTTGGTGCGTTTAGCTCAGGGCTAAAAAGGAGACAGGGACAGGTGCCTCGCTACCTTTAAGCATACCCCCAAGTTAAGGAAAGACAGGTCCTCCCTTAGCTTTAGGGGCAGTTCAGGGGCCCAGGTTCCTCGTCCCCTGTATTCCTTCAACTGACCCGTGACAGTAATATTCCTCAGGATTCCTCTGATTTTGATACACTTTTATTTGGATCACACTTCTAAACCCACTAATTTTTCTTTTAGATATTATATATTGTCGTCAAGTGAATGTGTCAAGCAGCTCATGATAGGCTTCAGCATATTCGACCATTTGGTTTTTCAAGTGTCTGATTAGTGTACCTATATCATCTTGGTAACTTGCAACCTTTGGATGATCTTATCCAGTGACTTAGTTACATTGTGTTATAGGGAATAAAGCATTCTTGCCATGACCATGGCAGTTAGTGTGGCATTATCTGGGAACTCCAACAGACGATCTAGTAGCAACTCATGAAGGAGAGTAGTGTCCCCATTCAAGTAGCATTTTTTTTACTTTTAGGAAACATGGATTAAAGGATGCTGTGTCTATACTGCCTTGTAATCTTAAACAGTATTTCCAAATGTTATAATCTGGTGGATTAGGATGATATTGTTTGTGTCCTGTAGCACTAAAGAACTTGGGAAGCTCTTTCAAGCTTAACGCCTTTGTTTTTTTCTTATGCATTATAGGATGTTGTCAAGAGCCAAAAAATAAATGTAATTACTTACAGTCTTATATGTTTAACATCTTCAGCGTCCAAGCCTGTTTTCACCTTCATGACCAAGCCAAATTTTACAGTTCTTACCAGTGTCACTTTATGTGGTAACAACTCTGGAACGCTTCAACAGATCCCACTAATTCTGAGAATATTTTTTCGGGATGTATTGTACTTTTAAAGTTCTGGTAAAATTTCTTTGATATGACGAAAGTGAAAAAGATAGAAATTTGGCAAAATGTAAAAAGTTTTTGCAATTTTTAAACTTTTAGTTCTTGTGCCCTTAAATCAGAGCATTATCACACAAAATATTTAATAAATAACATTTATCACATGCCTACTTTTCATCAGCTCAATTTTTAAAGTATATTTTTTTGTTAGGAAGTTATAAGGGTTAAAAGTTGACCAGTGGTTTCTATTTTTTTCAACAAAATTTACAAAACCATTTTTTAGGGACCAAATCACACTTGTAGTGACTTTGAGGAATTTATATGACAGACAATACCTAATAGTGATACCATTCTAAAAACTGCACTCTTCGAGGTGTTCAAAATCACATTCGAGACATTTATTAATCCAAAAACGAGTTGGAAGCATAAGGCTATATAACAAATACTTTATTGAGAAGGTATATTTAAAAATCACTAACAATTTAAAAATGGGATGTAGATCCAATATATTCCCATAGGTCATTATATGCAAGTTACAAATAGATGCTAAATTCTAAGGCTGCTAAGTACTATATGCGTGTGAAAGAGTAGATATACTAGACATTGGCAACACTATATCCTATAACTAGTGTCTAATTATAAACACAGAGAAAAGGGGCATACGGATGTACTGAAACAATAATAAATGTTGCCATAACACTGTGCACGAATGTGAACATATTCCCCAGGACGAAGCTAAACGCGAAACGCGCGTCGGGGCATCTCCGTCACTCCCACAGGTCGTATATGCAATTTCTGATTACATTTTCCATTATGTTCTCTGCATTTCACTTCTTGGTCCCTTATGTATATTGGTATATAATAGCCATAGTAAGTACATCCTACTTGTCTATATAGTTACCTGTCTATATAGTCACTGTGGCATTTGGTACATTTGCTTCTTACGCATGTTACTTACATAACTATATGCTGATTATATAGCACTTGCTATTATTATTCTATAATGGAAGATCAGAATGATGCTACATAATATATTCTGATATGATGGCAATATTCACATTCGTGCACAGTGTTATGGCAACATTTATTATTGTTTCAGTACATCCGTATGCCCCTTTTCTCTGTGTTTATAATTAGACACTAGTTATAGGATATAGTGTTGCCAATGACTAGTATATCTACTCTTTCACAAGCATATAGTACTTAGCAGCCTTAGAATTTAGCATCTATTTGTAACTTGCATATAATGACCTATGGGAATATATTGGACCTACATCCCATTTTTAAATTGTTAGTGATTTTTAAATATACCTTCTCAATAAAGTATTTGTTATATAGCCTTATGCTTCCAACTCGTTTTTGGATTACATTGACTCAGAGGAAGTGGCATTTTCCTAGGCTCAAATCCTTAGGATATTTTGAGACATTTATTAACTCTACAGTTGCTTTCCATGAATTTTTAGAATATGGAAACAATGAACATTTAACTTTTTTTCACAAAAGTTTTACTTTTGACCCACATTTTTTTATTTTCAGAAGAGTAACAGGAAAAATTGGATTCCAAAATTTGTTGAGCAATTTCTCCAAAGCATGTCGATACCCCATATGCGGGGTAAAACCACTGTTTGGGCGCATGGCAGGTCTGGGAAGGGAAGGAGCACAATTTGAATTTTCGAATGCAAAATTTACTGGAATAAATAGCGGCTACCATGTTACGTTTGGAGAGTCACTGATGTGCCTAAAATATGGAAAACCCCCAAACACCATTTTGGAAACTAGGACCATCAGGGAACTTATCTATATGTGTGTTGAACTCCTTGAAGCCACAGGTGCTTCACAGAAGTTTATAAAGTAGTGCCGTGAAAATAAAAAAAAATCACATTTTTCCCACAAAAAAAATTATTTTAGTCCCAAATTTTTTATTTTCACAAGGTGACAGGAGAAAGTGGACCATAAAATTTGCTGTGCAATTTCTCCTGAGAACTCAGATATCACATATGTGGTGAAAAACTACTGTTTGGGCACATGGCAGGGCTCAGAAAGGAACAAGTGATGTTTTAGATTGCAGATTTTGATGGAATGGACTGCAGGTGTCATGTAGCGTTTGGAGAGCTTATGATGTGCCTAAACAGTGGCAACCCCCCACAAGTGACTCTATTTTGGAAACTAGACCCCTCAAGGAATGTAGATATATGGTGAGCACTTTGAACCACCCGGTGCTTCACAGAAGTTTATAACGTACAGTAGACCCTTAAAATAAAAAAATCTAATTTTTCCCACAAAAATGTTATTTTTGCCCCATTTTTAATTTTCACAAGGGTGACAGGAGATAATGCAACCAAAAATTTGTTGTGAAATGTCTTCTGAGTACGTGGATTGAGAGTGCCATGTCACATTGGTAGACACCCGGCAGTGGCAGAACAGCAGAACCCCCCATTTTACAAATTATACTTTTCAATAATGAATTAATCTACAGGTACAGTAATCATATTGACACCATGGGTGGGTCACATGATTTTATACCATTCCATTGGCAGTGAAGAACAAAATAATTACATTTTTAAAGCATAAATTTTGTTTTAGCCCTAGAGTTTATATTTTCACACTGGGAAATGAGTAAAAATGGAACCAAAATTTGTCCTACAATTTCTGCTGAATGTAGAAATAGCTTATATATGGCTGTGCAGTACTTGCTTAGCCAAACAGTGAGACTCTGGAGGGATGGAGCGTTATTTTCCTCCTGGAGCGCAGATTTTCCTAGAACAGTTTGCAATAGTTATACAGAGCAGCTAAGTACAAGAAGAGCAGAATCCCCTCTCAAGTGACCCCATTTTGGAAATTATATCTCCTTGGGAATTTATATACAGATGTAGTGACGATTTCCAGTCCATGGGTGTTTTTCAGAAACAAACAGCAGTGGATATTGCTGATTGAAAATTGCAAACTGCCACTGTAGTGACCAGTACGTTGCAGTAACCAGTACGTTATGACTAGCTCATGCTTCTGGAGACATGCACCCATAAATTAGGTGGGCTCTCATTGCTACAGAAATGCGAAACATGTGGACACTAAATATGGTTTTGGCAAAATGTGGGGATCAGAAGGGAGAGGGCATTTGGATTTGGTAGTGCAGAAATTGCCATTTTGCTTTTCCAGAGCCTTTGTGCTGCCAGTAACGTGGAAGAACCCTTTATTTCCATTGACAGGTGACAGACCTGAATGAAGACTTGTTTTTTTTGTGGATTGAAGTAAATATTTTCTTGGGAACATTTGGGATCACAGTTATCCGGTGCTCTATGCTGACCACTTACTTTGGGTTTTCGTCTAAATCTCCGAGTGACGTGATTCAGATAGAACCCCCGAGGGATCCATTCACTATAATGAGGCAGCAGAGTTACTCTGGACTCCATCTGGCCTCTGTTCAGCAGTGTCCTTTTTTTCAGAAGTGCACAAAACTGTGGCAGACTGTGCTTTTATGCATTCCTAAAAGCGGACATAGCTGGATATCAGGTTAGACTGCTTCCACAGTGCCTCCGTCTACCTCATTATAGGGAATCTTCAGCCAGAGGTTCCATCTGAATTACATATTACAGATGTTTACACCAAAATCCTGACACACAATAAAGATTGAGAAAACTATTTTTTTTCATCGCCGTATTTTGAAAGCTATAATTTTTCCATATTTCGTCTGACACAGTCATGTGAGGGCTTATTTTTTGAGAGACATGTTTTGGTACTTTTAGACAATAAAAAATATTTCATATGAAAAATAATTATTTTTGCATCGCTTTATTTTGTAAGCTAGAACTTTTTTTTTCCACTGATGGAGCTGTATGGTGGCGTTTTTTGCAGAGCAAAATAATGTTTTCAGCAATACCACTTTTATTTGCATTTATCTACAATATAATATAACGCTTGGAGCGTCACTCTGTCTGAAGCCTTTATAGACTGCGCAAGAGCGACGCACCTGCACAGTCTGGCTCCAGACAGAAGACGGCATCCAGTGGTGAGGATTGTGTATGGCGCCTGAGATCGCGGTACGCGTATCAGCTGAATGCATACCCCGATCTCCGGCGCCATACTTACATACTTACCTGACCAGGAGGAGCGTTGCCGCGGCGCTTTTCTTGCCAGAAACTGGGGCAGGAGTGCGCGTCGGCATCGCGCATGCGCATAGCGCTATCTGGCGCCATTTTACTGAGGACACATTTGCAGTGTGTCTTCAGTAATATGGCGCCGGACAGCGCGGTATGGGCATGCGCGTACTCCCACGCCACACTCCTCCCCCAGCCTCCGACAGAACGGGACAGCGCTG
>VIAB01053043.1:0-14223 GCA_009801035.1 Oophaga pumilio | reverse complement strand
ATCAAACAATTCCTGTAACTGTCAATGAGACTTCTGCACCTATCAAGAGGTATTTTGACCCACTCTTCAAGAGCAAGCTTCAGAATCCACACCTTTGTATTAGAAAACTTCACAGAGCAGGTTGCATGGGATAACAAGCTTTTACTTCCATGAACATGAGGTAAAGGAAAATGCAGTCATTCCAGCTTTTCATCAGGAAGAGGAGAAAACAAAACTGAAATTACAAGAGACTATTTCTTATACAAAACATTAAGCAAGGAAACTTTACACAACATCGCCATATATTGTCAGGTCAGCATAAAGTCCTTCTTCACACAAATATAAAAGTCCACAACTGTTGCATATACTAACACCCTTTCTCAACAGTAAGGACTTATTCAGTCAAACCTAATTTCTTCATTAGTCTCTGATGTTTTTCAGCATTCAATGCCTTTGTGAAAATGTCTGCTGTCATATCCTCAGTTGGACAATATTCTAATTTCAGGATTCCTTATTCCTGGTGATCCCTCAAGAAATGATACTTCACATCAATGTGCTTGGTTCTTGAGTTAACTCTTTCTATCTGAGCAAGAAAAAGACATCCTTGATTGTCCTCATTTATTTTTGTTGGTTCCAACTGTGGTTGGTTCCAACTAACTCTGTTAGCAATTGTCTTAACCATAGAACTTCTTGACTCGCATGTGCTGCTGCAACATATTCTGCTTCTGTTGACGACAGCATTACTATCGATTGGTTTTTACTAGTCCAACTAATTGGTCCGCCTGAGAGAAAGAAAATATAGCCACTTGTAGATTTTCTGTCTATTGGTTCACCAGCCCAATCTTAATCAACATATCCAGTTAAAATGCATTTATCACTTGTAGGCAGTTTCAGTTTAACATTGCTAGTTCCTTTCAAATAACGTATTACTCTCTTCACGGCATTCCAATCCACTTTATTTGGCTTGGATACTTTTCTACTCAGAATTCCTACTGCTGCTGCGATGTCTGGCCTTGTAATAGTCGCTAGATGCAGTAATTTTCCTATTGCCATTCTGTACTCTTCATTATTTGGTAACACATTTTTCTCACTATTCATCTATTTAAGATAATTAGTTTCCATTGGAGACTTTGCTATTTTTGCATCCTTCAATCCAAATGTTTCGGTTATGTCTTGAATCATGTGATTTTGATTAAGTAGGAAACTTCCATCTTTTTCTCTTTCTGTCTGCATTCCTAAGTACTGTTTCACATTTCCCAAGTCTTTGATCTTGAAATATTGATTCAGGAATTTTAGTATGTCCTCTTTATCCCTTTCTTTTTCAAAACAAACTAAAATGTCATCAACATATATGAGTACATAAATCCATCTGTCCATTAGTCTTTTTGTGTACAGGCAGGGATCAGCTTTGCTTCTTTGAAATTTTTCATTTGTAAGCACTTCCGTGATTTTATCATTCCACGCTTTAGCAGCTTGTTTTAAACCGTATATACTTTTCTGTAATTTGCAAGCCATGTTTGGGTTACTTTCATCTTTGAATCCTGGAGGTTGTTCCATGTGAATATCTTCTGTTAAACTTCCATTCAAAAATGCTGTCTTTACATCCAGATGTTTCACTTTCATTTGTTTCATTGCTGCAACTGCAAACAAAGTTCTTATAGTAGTATGTTTGACAAATGGAGCAAATGTTTCATCATAGTCTTCTCCATATCATTTTTTTGAGAATAACCTTTAGCTACGAGTCTTGCTCGGTATCGTTCAACTGTGCTATCTGTTTGGTACTTTACTTTAAAAACCCATTGACATCCTATCCATTTATTAGCTTCTTCTTCAAGAAGTCGAGATATGTCTTCCCAAGAGGTAGGTTCATAAATTTTACTTGTAATTGCCTTGTATGAGAGGTATTTTGGTGGTTTTCCTTTGATTTCTCTTGTTGAACGTCTTGGTTCTGTGTCTGTTTGTAGTTGTATTTCTTCACTTTCAGTATTCTGTTCTTTATCAATTTCAACTTCTTTTTCATCATTCATTCAGCTATATCACTGCTGTTTTTCTCATTTTTTGTTTCCAGTGAAATCATATTGTCTTCATTTAGATCCTCAATGAATGTCACACTGTTACTCACCGTAATTCTGTCCATTTTGGGATCTAGGATTCTGTATCCTTTCCAATTTTCACTATATCCAACAAATTTTCCTTTTATAGACCTGTTTGGAACGTTTTTCTGTTGGAATGAATACAAAAACCTTACAACCGAAAACTCTTAAATGATTTTCACTTGGTTTCATACCTTGCCACAGTTCATATGAAGTTTTTTTAAGGTTTCTGGAAAAAAGTCGGTTTTGTAGATATGTAGCTGTCATTGCTGCTTCACCCCAATATTTCTCTAGTAGTTTGGAATCTGTCAGCATACATCTTATCATTTCAGTCAGAGTTCTGTTTTTCCTTTCTGCTACTCCATTTTGTTTAGGTGTATATGGAACAGTCTTTTGATGTTCTATAACATTTTGTCTTAAGTAGTTTTCTATTTCGTGTCCTGTAAATTCAACTCCATTATCACTTCTAATGACAATTGGCTTCTTCTGAAACTTGTTATTCGACTTTGTCACATAGGCTACTAGTTTATTGAAAACTTCGCTTTTGTTCTTGATCAAGTATGTGACTGTGTATCTAGAGTAGTCATCTATAAAAGTTACCATATATCTTGCCTCCTGATATAGTCACTTTCATGGGTCCACATACGTCAGTGTGCACCAAATCAAATGGTCTTGTGCTTTTCGTTTCACTTTGTTTAGGAATAGATATACTTGTGGCTTTAGATTTTATACAACATTCACATCTTACGGTAATTGAGCAATCAGATATCAATAAATCTTTTGTCAATCCTTTCCTTTGTAGCTCCATTATACTTTAAGGATGTCTGTGTCCTAGACGTCTATGCCACATGTGAATACAATTCTTGTGATTATGTGTACACAACTTCATCTGTTCCTTTAATGTGTCTAGATGATATAATTGTTCATCTGCCTTGACATTGATTATTATCTTATTTCCTGCTAGGATTGTACATTCATCATCTTTGAATTTTACAGTAAGTCCTTTAGCTGTTAAGGGCCCGTCTCACATAGCGAGATCGCTACCGAGATCGCTGCTAAACAGCGATCTCAGCAGTGATCTCGCTATTTCTGACACGTACCAGCGATCAGGCCCCTGCTGTGAATCGCTGGTCGTGTCAGAAATGTCAGGACCTTTTTTTGATCGCTGGTTTCCCGCTGACAGGCACGCATCGCTGCGTGTGACAGGCGGGAGACCAGCGATCCGCTGGTAACCAAGGTACACAGCGGGTTTCCAGGCACCGCGCAGCGCCTGGAAACCCGACGTGTACCTTGGTTACCAGCTCACTGCATCAGGGCGCTGGTATCCAAGGTACACTGCGGGTAACTAAGCGACGTTACCCGCAGTGTCCCTGTGCTGATCGCTGCCTGAGCTGCCTGTTTGGCAGCTCAGCAGCGATAATGTAGCGATACACCAGCGATCCTGATTGTTGTCGGGATCGCTGGTGTATCGCTATGTGAGACCCAGCCTTTAGACGTTTTACAGATAACAATCCTCCTTCTAATCCTGGAACATATAACACATCCTGTACAAGTACTTTTGAATAATGCCCAAACTTGTTAGAACACTTTACTATTCCTTGTCCAACACCTTCTTCAGTTATTTTGCTTCCATCTGCAAGATAAATGGCTACCTTCTTATTTAAATCAAGTTCAGTAAAGAAATTTTTATTACTTGTCATGTGACTTGTTGCTCCTGAGTCAATAAACCAACCCAATGATGATTTCTTATAAGTTACTTTAAATGTGCCAATCCAATTATTTTCACTTGAATCAGAAATTGTGTTTTTCACCTTCTGTGTATTATCTTTATGGTGTAATTTCTGTTGTTCTGCTTTCCATAAAGTACAGTCTTTCTTTAAATGTCCCTTTTTCTTACATCTGAAACATTCTCTTGTTTCTTTATTATAGGGTCTTTTTGATTCTGTAGCTTTAAGAGCATTTCCATTACCTTTTTCAGTGGAAGAATCATTTGTTTGTTCTTTCCTTCTTTGATATTCATCTATAAGTCTGGTTTTCACAAACTCTAATGTGATGTCTGTTTCAGGTCTTGTCTCTAGCGCATTTATTAAAGCAGTATATGAATCTGGTAAACTGCACAATGAAATTGCTGCTATATGGCTTTCCTTAATATCTTCACCAATTGATCTCAGCTGTGATATCACTTCCATAATAGAGAATATATGCTTCTGCATGTCACTGTCTGCACTTAAGGTACTGTCACACTAGGCGAGATCGCTAGCGATATCGCCTAAGCGACACCGATTTTATGACGCAGCAGCGACATCGTCAGCGACGTCGCTGTGTGTGACATGTAGCAGCGATGTGGCCCCGGCAGCGATGTCGCTGATCGTCCATGAACGTTCTGGGCCGTATTTTGATCATTGGTGTCCCGCTGGTGAGCTTGAATCGCTGAGTTTGACACCCTTTATGAACGACGAGCGACCTCGTTGGCGACTCATATGTCAGCGGCGCAGGCGGGACTAGGTTTTAACGCCCCTCAGCTCCGATTGGTGGCCACAACATCACCTCAGCAATAAATGAAAACGGAAAACTGCGCCCCCATCCATTGTTCCAGAGCGCTTTGTGGACTCCAACGTTCTAGTCATTTGTGTTGTTTCGCGGATACTATCATATGTGGGGGTTTTGCGATCCCGTCAGAGTCGCTACAGCGCTTCATATTTGCCATTTATACCTTCTGGATATTTGGATTTCCCTTGCAAGGTACAGATTGTTTGTGATGTTTTGTGATGTTTACTTTTTGTCTGCTTACCTCCAATATATATACAGACGTGTTGCTGGGATTTTTTATTTTTTTTATTGCCGCGCCCACCACTGCAATGTTAACAAGAAACAATTATTTTATTTTTTTATAAACTTTATTAATTAACTTTTCTCTTCTTTACCGGGCAGGTTGCACATAATGAACATGACCACCGCGGAGCGTGTGATTGTGGCAGCTGCATTACTGCATTACTGATGGAGGGAATCCATCAAATCCTGAAAACATGAATCCGGGGCAAATGCAATAGTGGCACAGACTGGATCGCAGTAGCTGCAAAGCTGAAGGCTAGCAGGACGCAGTATGGAACGATGCTGGAAGTTCGTATGAACCACTTGCGCTTGAGAACAATGGAAGGGAGCGCTAATACATCATCTTTTATGACGCGGTCGACCAATCACAAAGCGAGAGCTGTGACATATGACATACAGTGACCACCAATCTGTGCTGAGGGGCGTGGAAAAGGTTGCGCTCAATCACGCCTATCGAGGTCGGGATCTTTCCAATACATGCTGTGTGACTAGTCCCAACGACCGCCGAGGTCGTTATACAGATCGCTGATGTGTCGTTTATGAGATCTTCCTGTTTGGAAGCTACTAGCGACCATATAGCGATCACACCAACGATCTCGCCAGGTCGTGTCATTGTCGAGATCGCTGGTGCGATTGCTAAGTGTGACAGTACCTTTAGTCTCATACTTTAAAGCTTTCTCAGCAGAAATAACTTTTGATTTAAGCTGGGGCTTTCATTCCCATTGCTGTATACTCACTTCTTATGTGGATTAATTGATCATCATCCACTAATAAGCTGATGGTAACTCTTGCTTGTCTATTTTTTCTATCCCATGTCTGATTATCTTCATCAGGTATATCTGTAGTGATTACTTCCCATAAATTATCTTTAGACAATAACATCTCTACTTTGAACTTCCATAGCTGATAGTTCTCATCATTCAGTTTAGCTACTGTGAGTTTTAGCTCTGTGCTACTTGTCATTTTTAACTTGTCTTACTTGTTTGGAGAAAATTGCACTGAAGAATTCTTCTGCATTCACCAGGGTCTTGCTGAGAGTTCCAGTGTCCTGGGTGTCTGGTATTCTTGGTGCTTGGGATTCTCTGTGGTCTGGGATTCTCTAGTGCTTGGGCCCATAACCTGTTGCACAGCTTCTGAATCCACACCTTTGCAGTAGAAAACATCACAGAGCAGGTTGCATGGGATAACAAGCTTTTACTTCTATGAACATGAGGTAAAGGAGAAATGCACAGTCATTCCAACATTGCATCAGGAAGAGGAAAAAGTAAAACTGAAACTACAAGAGAGACTATTTCTTATACAATACATTAAGCACGGAAACTTTACACAACATCGCCATCTAATGTCAGGTCAGCATAAAGTCCTCCTTCACACAAATATAGAAGTTTACAACTGTTGCATATATTAACACAAACTGCTCTAGTTGTCTCCTGTTTAAAGGTTGCCTTTTCCAGATGGCATGTTTCAGCTCTTTCCAAAAATGCTCAATAGGATTTAGGTCAGGGTTCATAGAAGGCCACTTCAGAATAGTACAATGTTTACCTCTTAGCCATTCTTGGGTGTTTTTAGCTGTGTGTTTTGGGTCATTATCCTGTTGCAAGACCCATGACCTGCAACTGAGAGCAAGTTTTCGGACACTGGGCAGCACATTTCTCTCTAGAATCTTGAGATTTCATTGTACTCTGCACAGATTCTACACACCCTGTGCCAGAAGCAGCAAAGCAGCCCAAGAACATAACAGAGCCTCCTCCATGTTTCACAGTAGGGACAGTGTTCTTTTCTTGATGTGATTCATTTTTCTGTCTGTGAACATAGAGCTGATGTGCCTTGCCAAAAAGTTCCATTTTTGTCTCATCTGTCCATAAGACATTCTCCCAGATGTGGTTTGTCAACATGTAGTTTGGCAAATTCCAGTCTGGCTTTTTTATGATTTTTTTTAACAATCGTGTCCTCCTTGCTCATCTCCCATCAAGTCCACTATGGCTCATACAACGGATGGTGCGATCTGACTCTGATGTTCCTTGAGCTTGAAGTTCAGCTTTAATCTGTTTAGAAGTTTTTCTGGGCTCTTTTGTTACCATTCGTATTATCCCTCTCTTTGATTTGTCATTAACTTTCCTCCTGCATCCACGTCCATGGAGGTTGGCTACAGTCCCATGGAGCTTACATTTCTGAATAATATGTACAACTGTAGTCACAGGAACATCAAGCTGCTTGGAGATGGTCTTATAACTTTTACCTTTAACATGTTTGTCTATAATTTTCTTTCTAATATCCTGAAATAACGCTTTCCTTCGCTTCCTCTGGGCCATGTTGAGTGTGATACACACCATGTCACCAAACAGCATAGTGAGTATCTGTAGCCCTCTATACAGGCCAACTCACTGATTCCAAGATTGTAGACACCTGTGATGCTAATTAGTGGACACACCTTGATTTAACATGTCCCTTTTCTCACATTATTTTCAGGGGTGCCAATATTTCTGTCTAGGTCTATTTCATGAGTTTTATTTTTTTTAAATTCTGTGGAAGCATGGTTGAAAAGCAATGTCCGACTTTCATTTGTTCATTTTCATAGATTTTTGATTTATTATTACTTTTGTCAGATTCAAGTTATTTCTGTTACCATTTTGGGTTTTTCTGTCATTAACAATGGGTACCAACAATTTTGACAACGTGTGTATGTGCATGCACCACCCACTGCCTTCACTAGCAAGATGTTTTGAACATCAGCGATATATGTGTTCTTTTCTGAGCACACTCTGTGTGCAGAGAACCAGAGCAGGAGTGTGCAGAAGAGAACACATATATCACCGCTGTTCTATGTCTTCTCTTCGGAGTGTACACTGTGTGCAGAGAATCAGAGCAGGAGTGTGCAGAAGAGAACACATATGTCACCGCTGCACTATGTCTTCTGTTCGGAGCGCACACTGTGTGCAGAGGACCAGAGCAGGAGTGTATTGAAGAGAACACATATATCACTGCTGCTCTGTGTCTTCTCTTAAGAGTGCACACTGTGTGCAGAGAATCAGAGCAGGAGTGTGCAGAAGAGAACACATACATCACCGCTGTTCTATGTCTTCTCTTCGGAGTGTACACTGTGTGCAGAGGACATTAGCAGGTGTGTGCTGAAGAGAACACATGTAAGCAGGTTGCAAGATGCAGGGACGCAAGGAAGGCAGAGCAAGGGTTAACAATTTAACTAACAGTAACGGTACTCCTCGCAGGGAGATAAACAGTTAAACTGGGGGTATACAAAAGAGAATGGTAAAATTATCAACAGTTCACTCAGCAAACTTATCGTGTCCGTGATTTCCTCAGCAACAAATGATCCGATGAGGGTTGCAGTCCCAGTAGCGGCTGACGTGATTTCCTCTGATGGGGATCTTCAGCTACCGGTTCAGCTTGTGGTGGCAACGGGAGGTCTCTGGTCTCACCTGTTGGGCCCCTAGTCCATAAGCTCGTGCAGCCAAATTCACAGGTGCTGCTGAAGTCCCACTATCAAATGAGGTCTCTGGTACTCTGGTAAGCAAGGGGAACGCAGCGCCGTGTCCAGTACGCAGCCAACGCCTTTACGCACGAGCGCGGCCCTCGACTTATCAGAGCCCACAGGCCTGCCTCTGCTCAGTCCCGATGCTATGCCCGTGGGATATCAGCTGCAGTCCGCTGCGCCTCTGCTCCCTGACAGCTGGAGCACGCTGTGCACGCATACCCTCTGCCTCTCTCTCTGTCGACGGCGCTTTTTCTTTTGACAAGCACTTTCTTCCTGGGTCAATGGGTCCATCCGGTCCCCTATTTCTTCCCCCAGGCAACAAGGGATGCAGCCTCAACAGTTCCGGACCCGGTTCGGTACAGTTACCCGCAGCCGGGTATTCTGCCTTACACTCCCCCTCTCCTTTAGCTCGCCATTCTATGGGCGAGAGTTCCTGCAGTAGACATTGACACTCCTCCATCTCTTGAAGATTCGCTGCCAAATAAATTGGTCTTGTTCATAACGAGTGGGAAGTATCCCAGCTGTGGTCCGCTTTGTATGGCGTAGCTCAGGTTGAGTGGTAGAGTCAGGTTGAGTGGTAGAGTCAGGTTGTGTGGTAGAAGACAGGAGCATGTCTGGGTTCAATGGATCAGCCGATTCTGGAGTTTCAGGCCTACGCACTTCCCTTGGACTGGCAGGAGACAGCCAAAAAATTAAAAAAAGGACAGGCCAGCTGATATCTGTGTGCGCAGTATCTAGCAAAAAAAGAAATACAGGCCACACATTTTTTGGTGTGGTATCTCCGTGCCAGCTAATATCTGTGTGTGCTCAAAGTTTGGCCATTTTAGGCCGGTTTTCCTTTTTTTGTCCTGGGTGTCACTGTAGTTATATACAGCAGTATTTAGCAAAAAAAAATACAGGCCACACATTTTTCGGTGTGTTATCTCCGTGCCGGCTAATATCTGTGCGTGCTCAAACTTTGGCCAGTTTACGGCGCTTTTCTTTTTTTGTCCTGGGTGTCACTGTACTTATATACAGAAGTAGTTAGCAAAAAAAAAAAAGATAAAAAAAACAACATTTGTCGTAGTGGTATCTCCGTGCCAGCTCATATCTGTGCGTGGCCAAAGTTTGGCCAGTATACGGCGGTTTACTTTTTTGTCCTGGGTGTCACTGTACTTATATACAGCAGTATTTAGCAAAAAAATGTAAAAAAGGAAAGGCCACACATTTTTCGGTGTGGTATCTCCGCGCCAGCTGATATCTGTGCATGCTCAGAGTTTGGCCATTTTAGGTTGGTTTTCCTTTTTTGGCCTGGGTGTCACTGTAGTTATATACAGCAGCATTTATAAAAAAAAATACAGGCCACACATTTTTCGGTGTGGTAACTCCGTGCCAGCTAATATCTGTGCGTGATCAAAGTTTGGCCAGTTTACGGCGCTTTTTTTTTTTGTCCTGGGTGTCACTGTACTTCTATACAGCAGTAGTTAGCAAAAAAAGAAAAAAAAACACATTTGTCATACTGGTATCTCCGTGCCAGCTCATATCTGTGCGTGCTCAAAGTTTGGCCAGTTTAGGCCGGTTTTCCTTTGTTTGTCCTCGGTGTCACAGTACTTATATACAGCACTAGCTAGGCCAAAAATAAAAAAAACAGGCCACATATTTGTCATAGTGGTATCTCCCTAACGTGCCTCATTTATCATTGTCAAAAATTTGGCCGTTTTAGGCCTACACATTGTATTTGTTTTGCAGTCTGTTAATGTACTTATTAAATCTGATAAGGCAAAAAACATTTTTACCTAAAGTCCAGATAGGTAAAATTTTGTTTTTCCAGCACACGTATCGCATACAAGTTGACTCCCAAATCACCCTTTTGTAGTGAATGTGTATAATATTCTAGTCCATTTACAATGGGCAAGGCGCGTAGCAAGGGATGGGGAAGTGGACTTGATGGTGATGGTGCAGACCGAGGCCGTGGGCAAGCTGAAATTGGCCCATCGAAAACACCCACATCTTCTCAATGGACCTTAGTGTCCGAAGTCCTAGGGGACCACGGCAAGACAGCACTATTGAAGCCTGAGCACTGTAAAAAGGTTGCTGGTTGGATATCGGATAACACTTCCAGCACCCTGTCTTCAACACTGTCAAGTCACATTAGCCGTGATTCTGGGCCGCATATTCCTTACCCTGATCATCCTTCCTCCCACCATGCTGAGTGCCCTGAGACAACTGATCCCACACTCGGACACTCCGAAAAGCTGTTCAGTTTTCCATTTGGAGTTTGTGCCTCTCGCCCGGTCCACTTGAAGCGGGTCAAGATGATATTCCATGTAGCGATGCACAAATCTTTGAGCAGCCACGGTCACAAGAGGTGGACGATGATGAGACACAATTGCCCTAAAGTCAGGAGGAGGACCAGGGTGGGGAAGTGGAAGATGAAGTGGTGTATGATGTAGTAACAGACCCAACCTGGCAGGAGGACATGCAGCATGAGGACAGCAGCACACAGGGGGAGGTAGGCGTGGCACCACCTCAGGCAGGAAGAAGCAATGTGGTGTCTGCAGACAGAAGGCATGCAACCGTTCCCCGTAACACCAACCTGAGGGAAGTTGCCAGTCCAACTGTTAGGTCTTCCCGAGTCTGGTTATTTTTTAAAGACTCTGCTGATAACCCCAAACAGGCCATTTGCAACACCTGTCATGCCAGCATCAGCAGGGGTTGCAAAACTACCAGCCTTACCACCACCAGCATGATCAGGCACATGGCAGAAAAGCACCCGACTTTGTGGGCCCAACCCCATGCTGCAGGAACAGTGTCTGCAGGTGACAACACAGCTTCTTCCAGTGTTGTGCGTGCAAGCCAATCCCCTGTCCACGGTGCATGCGAAGACGCCTCCTGCCCTGCACCTGCCGCTGCTCACAGTCAAATAGCACCATCATCAAGCACGTCCACATCCTTGTCCCAGTGCAGCCTTCCGTTGTCCATACCCCAGTCATTGGAACGTAAGTGGAAATATGCAGCCAACGCCCCACAGACCACAGTACTCAATTCTCATATTTCTCGTCTGCTTGCGGTCGAAATGTTACCTTTCAGGCTCTTGGAGACGGAAGCTTTCCGCAACCTGATGGAGGCAGCCATCCCAAGGTACTCTGTCCTCAGCCACCACTATGTCTCCCGCTGTGCCATCCCAGCATTACACAAGCACGTGTCCCACAACAATACACGTGCCCTCAACAATGCAGTTACTGGGAAAGTACACCTAACCACGGACATGTGGATAAGTGCTTGTGGCCAGGGAAGGTACATCTTGCTGAGGGCACACTGGGTTAACATAGTGGAAGCCGGGACCCAGTCAGACCTTGGGATGGAACACGTCCTCCCGACACCAAGGATTGCGGGCCCTACGTCAATCAGGGTTGCCCCCACTGTGTACAGCTCCTGCACCTCTTTTTCCTCCTCCTCCTCCTCTTCAGTCCCCATGTCCGAAATGAGCACATCATTCACAAGCTGGAAACACGGCAGCACTGCCAAAGCAAAGCAGCAACAGGCTGTGCTGAAGCTAATTTGCTTAGGTGACAAACCGCACAATGTTGAAGAGTTGGTGACAGCTCTGAAAGAGCAGGCAGATGTGTGTCTGACACCGCTGAATCTCCAGCCAGGCACGGTTGTGTGTGACAATGGGAGGAACCTGAGGTGGCTTTGAAGCGAGGCGAACTGACACACGTACCATGCCTGGCCCATGTGCTGAACCTCGTTGTTCAACATTTTCTAAAAAGCTATCCGGAGCTGCCATATGTGCTGGTTGCACATTTTAGAAAGTCAGCTACAGCTTCATTTTTTGTTAAGAGGCCCTCCTACATGTTTCTTTGAAGGGGGCATTGGGGTTATTGGGGTGCATATGACAAGGTAGCAGGGCAGGCCTTGCAGTCAATGCATAAGAAAACAGAACGGGAGTACAAAATGAATAATGTGACGTGGATTTTCCTGTGCCCATCCAGTATGCGGGTTCAAAGGCTTATTGGGGTGCATCTGACTCGGTAGCAGTGCAGGACTTGCAGTCAATGCATAAGAAAAGGGAATGGGAGTAAAAAATGCATGATGTGAAGTGGATTTTCCTGTGCCCATCCAGTATGTGGGTTCAAAGGCTTATTGGGGTGCATATGACTTGGTAGCAGGGCAGGCCTTGCAGTCAATGCATAAGAAAACAGAATGGGAGTACAAAATGAATAATGTGAAGTGGATTTTCCGGTGACCATCCAGTACGTGGCTTGAAAAGCTTATTGGGGTGCATGTAACTTTGGGGCAATCCAGGCCTTGCATTCAATGCAACATTTTTTCTGGAAGCCCTCCTGTACCTCTCGTGAAAGGGGTATTGTGGTGCGTCGTAATTCTTGGCAGCCCATCCACTCACTGCATAGGCAATAACAGTTTAGGAGACCCACTGTGTAATAATGGCCCTTTAAGAAGATTAATGCCGCCTGATGCCCCGGTAAAAATAGGCTCTGTGACTTTGAGTCCCTCATTCATAAATGAAACAAGATGTGTCTGCTTATGTGTCACACACCACATGGCCAGCTAGGGTTGTTAAATGTTACAATGATATTTCCAAGTAAATGCATTTGTATTGATTGAGAGCAATGTTAAAGTTGAAATACGCTTCAAAAACGCTGCGTCTGAGCATAGCCCAAGTGGGGGAGGAACATTTTGGTCTGGGGTTAGTTATTTTGCCTTATATACAAGTCATTAACTTGAAAAGGATGTACCTTTACATATTTCCCAGCAAAATCCGTTTTGGTTTTGTTTTGGTATGTTTTTTGGGGCACCGGTAAAAATGGCATGAAACTCTGACAACATTGTTTAAAGCTGTGAGCTGTGGTCAGAAATGCTTCCAGGGGCGATCCCCATGATGTCCCCGTGTCATTTGAGCAGTGTTTCCATCATTTTCAGACGTTTTTAGACCTTAAAAGGACCCCCAGAGAGGATCTCGGTAAAAATGCTCGGGTCTCCCATAGACTTACATTGGGCTCGTTGTTCTGTCCGAGTACCTGAGTATTCCAATTTGCTCGACCCGAGCAACGAGCACCCGAGCATTTTAGTGCTCGCCCATCACTAGTGATCGGTCATCACAAGACAATGGCTGGACCCATGGTCAAGTAGTCGATCATCAATAACTCTAAGGGAGCAGAAGTCACGATGGTCTGCGTAGAGGTCCTCTGTTCTAGGAGTTTAGCTAATTCACAGCTCCGACATTGCTGACAGGCCTCCTCCACCGCGCTCTTCAATCAGGGATAATAGACCAACTTCTGAAACCACTGGAATGTCTACTCTGGGCTGAAGTGAGCCCCTGTCTCATGAGCTTCCATGGCCACCACGCTGATTAACTTTTCTGGGAGTACCACTTGCCAGGTGACCAGAGCCGGACTGGGACAAAAGAGCAGCCCTGCCATACAAACCCCACCAGTCCCCATATTATAACACTCCCTCCACACCTGACCAGTGGATTTTGCTATACTTTCTGGTGCCCTTCAACACTACTCTTAAAGGCGTGATTTGAAGAGCCATGTGTGAATGGCGCCACAGTGCACATGATCGACCACTTCTTTAGAGCACTGGTTCTCGAGATCATGGGGGTCCCAGCAGTCAGACCCCAGCGCCTACAAAGCTCTCGGGATAAGGGATTACTTGGCATAATCCATTTAAATGGGTTTTCCAATATATACACCGTTTTTATCGGACTATAAGATGCACCTAGGTTTTAGAGGAGGAAATTAGGGAAAAAAACTGAAGCAAAAAATGTGGTCAAATCTGTACTTAACCCCTTCCCGACCTTTGACACAGCGTATGCGTCAT
>VIAB01053040.1:0-14225 GCA_009801035.1 Oophaga pumilio | reverse complement strand
CGATAGAGCTAATATCGGCCGAAACCCGATACTTGCGGTATCGTGTCACTCAACACTACTCTCTAGCAATCCTATGAGCAGCTCTCACTGAAATTTAGCTTGGTCTTCCAGAACTTATCTTGACCTCCACTGTTCCTGTTAACTGCCATTTCTTAATTATATTTCAAACTGAAGAAAGGGCAACTTGAAAACTCTTTTCTACCTTCTTATAGCCTTTACCTGCTTTGTAGGCCTCCACCATTTTCATTTTCAGAGTGCTAGGCAACTGCTTAGAAGAACCCATTGGTGCTGATTTTTGGCCAATGATTTATAAAGCTGGGAAATTTCCATCACCTAGTCTTTCCTAATGATGATAGTGATCAAGCAATGACCGTAGCAGGCTAATTAAGGTCTGAAACATTTGTCAAAGTTATCTGTGCACATAAATCGCCATTCATGCTTAAACTTTACCATTGGCCCATTTTCCTTTATGCAATTTCAAAATGGAAAAAATAATATATATTTTTTTCCTAAAATACAAAGGAAATATGTCATTTTTAACTTTAGGCCTTATAGAGATAATTTCATCTTCAACTTTCTTATCTGTTTAAGACCCCCTTTCCTTGTATAGCAAAATGTTACATGTGATACATCATGGTGTTTGCTGTTGTGTAACTCAGGTCTCGAATTTTACTGATCGTCATTTCTACACTATTATAGGTACCTAATGAAATGTGTCATCATCAGCTCAAAATTAACCACATTTTGATTATTGCCATGACTGTGCAAATATACTGTCAGCTCTGAAGAACGCTCATATGTGCTATCTTTTGGCCTAGTGCATGCATTGGGACATCTCGTAGTATATGATGTAATGCAATAGTAATAGTAATGCAATATGATCCCTAAATATAATCTTAATTATTTTATAAAACATGATATAAAATATCTATGTGTAGTAACAATGAAAACTGATTGATGGAATATCTTCACTGAAGGAGTTGATATAGACTGCTTCATTTGGAGATGTTCACCATTGACATGTTATTTGGTATTCTAAAAATGTAGTAGGAAGAATAGAAGGAACATGACGAAGTGGAAGACCAGCAACCCAATGGCTTGATACTATCAAGATAATGGCGGAAAAAACCCTGGTGCACCTATGTATGCTTTCACAAGATCGATCTTCCTACAGATTTTTCATCCATCAAGTCATCATGGCTTGAGATCGAGCCAAAGACTGCTAAAAAAAGTAAATTGTAGTTAACTTTTCTTGATTTTTTATTAAGTATCAAGACATCTAATTGTGACTCCTGTGTTGCTAAAAAATGTTACAATTATGTCCTTCTCAGCCAGCATCAAATGTGAATCCTCCATTATCTGAGCCTGTAGCTTTATCACTGTGATAATCTCTTCCGAACCTAATTATCCCCAACAGATTGGAAACAAACATTGTGCATGGCTGATGGGAAAGCTGTAGGTCATCAATAGGTTTTACCATAAATGAATCCTGACTACCTGGAAGTGGCAGGAACATTGTGTTTAGTTAGAATTAAGGCTCCAGACTTGCAGCCTTTGTCAAAAAGTTGAAACGAATTTGCCACAGTCTTGGATAATTACTTTTATAGCTGTTGCTGACAACTGCTATTAAAACCCTGTAATTCAGCTTGGCTGGCTCCAAAAGTTTGTCCTAGATATACAGGATGAAGAAAGCAAATTACATCACCAGGTTGTCTGCAGAAAAGCAGGATTTGGGAAAAACCAAGATTGCGGAATATGAGAACAGACAATAATCTCTCAGCCACGTAGTCTGCACTCTCCACACCCATGACTTTGTTACAGTTGCTTAGCGTTTTGGTGTTTTTTGGGTTCTTATCTCTAAATTTATTGTTAAAAATAGCTTTTTGACAGTAATGATTTTTGCTTCCAAGCTGCACACAGGATTTCTTTAACGGTACTGTCACACTAAGCGAGATCGCTACCGAGATCGCTAAAGCGTCACCGATTTTATGACGCAGTAGCGATCTCGTTAACGACGCAGCTGTGTGTGACATGTAGCGGTGATGTGGCCCCCGCTGTGATGTCGCTGATCACTCATGAACGTTCTGAGCTGTTTATTGGTCGTTGGTGTCCCGCTGGTGAGCCTGAATCGCTGAGTGTGACACCCTTTATGAACGACTTTACCAGCATCACAGGTGGGACTAGGTTTTCCCAATGACCGCAGAGGTCGTTATACAGATCGCTGATCTCTGATGAGATCTTTGTGTTTGGAAGTTAACTAGTGACCACATAGCGATCGTACTAGCGATCTCGCCAGGTCGTGTCGTTGTCGTGATCGCTGGTGCGATCGCTAAGTGTGACAGTGCCTTAAGGATGGTTCTTGAGGAGTTTATACAAATAAATTTCATAGCATAGGTTCTCATGTGAAATTCCGTTTATAGTAGAGGTAGGTCCTGTGTCTCGTCTTCACTGTCAAGGATTATTGCAGTTGCTTTTTGCACTTTCTTTGTTAAGATGAAAAACACAGAAATGTTAGGACTAATATTATGTATATAATAACCCTTGGCAATGGTGGTTTTTCGTCATATAGTGGCTCTGCATTGTTTCAACCAATGTACATTGGATGGTAAAGCTACAGCCCTCAGCTCCATCTCCAGAAGAAGGTGGATCTTGTAGTTTAGGACATTCTTCAGAGAGCTCTATTGGGGCAGTAGAGAGCTCTATGGGACATAAGTGAGAATGTAGAGGAAGCTAAACTCTGTCTGGGGGGATAGGGGTTAGATGGGGAATATTAGTGCTTTGTCTGGTGCCAAATTCCTGTTGGGCATATGTCCATGCTCAAGAAAGGTTATTAAACATATCAGTAGTTATGCAGTCACAGAGAAGGACTTTTGTACAGGCAAAGAGAGGATCAAGTTAGTAAGCCTCAATCAAATCACTCTGAGTGTTCTGCAATAGCCAGTGAAAACAGAGTGGTTATGTTGGGTGCCATCAGACATAAGTGAACCTAAAGGTACTGTCACACTAAGCGAGATCGCTAGCGATATCGCTTAAGCGACACCAATTTTATGACCGATTTTAAGAGTCCAGAGACATGGTGTATACACTTGATGGAAGTGTAGAGGAAAAAAGATATATGAAGAGGAGCAAGCAGCACACCTGTACGGGCGCACAATAAAATACTCCAATATTACTACAAAATACTCCAATGTTCCTACATGGCATTGACAAAGGACCATTTAGGTCAGAAACGCAGTGTGTTTGTTTTTTCCAGCCTTCTTATAACATTTTTTGTGTCACTGTGTCCACCATTGTTGCTGCTTTTTTTATTTAAATTTAATAAAGCACTACTTTTTTATGAAGATGTGAGTGTCAGCTATCATTTGGACTGTTGCTGCTATTGGAGACAAAAAGATATGAGTGGGTAGCAAGGAGTCAACCCACAATGGAAAGGAAAGAACCAAGCATAGGAGAACCATGACAGCTAAACAGCTGCAGTCTGTGCAAACATTGCTAATACAGATTTTACTGGTTCAGAAATATCAGGTAAAGTACCTTCATGTCAAAAAGAATTCAAACCTCCTACTAAAATTAAGCAATTAAAAAACTCCCTTTACTGCGACATTTGTGGATGATAGCGACCCCGTGTCGGTCATTACAATACTCCTGTGAGCATCAGCTCATGGTCAGCTTTCATTGGAGATTGTGATTTCTGCCATACATAGCCATGCTCAAATAAAAGGAGTCTGTGTCAAGTATAGGACTTTATTCTGGCTGTGTGTTTATTTCAAAACTTACTATAGGGTTAGTATGGAGAGGTGTCTTGTAGACCTCTCCATTACTAACTTGTGGGCTTGATGTCAGCGGCCATAAAAACAGCTGACATCAACCCCACAAATATTAACCCCATTTGCTACCGCCACAGGGCAACTGGAAAGAGCCAAGGAGAAAATAGATTCATCTTTCCCTGTGGTGGCTATGAGATGCTATTTTTAGGCTGGTTGAGGAAAATAACCATTGCCCCTTACCAGCCTGAGAATACGAGCCCCCAGCTGTCTGCTTTAGCTTGGCAGGTTGTCAAAAGATAGGGGGGACCCAATGCTGCTTTTTTAACTATGTATTTAAATAATTTAAAAAAACAATGTGGGAACTCCTCTATTCTTGATAACCAGCCATGATAAAGCTGACAGCGGAGGGTTTCAGCCCGCAGCTGTCAGTTTTGCCATGCTGGTTATCAAAAATCGAACAGACCCCACGTCAGTTTTAAAAAATTTATAGCGCAAGCTGATGAACACTCCCATTAATGGCGCCTGCTCTCACTGTTATCAGCAACAGCAGGCGTAGGCTGATGAGAGTAGTACTCACATCAGCCTTGGCCTCTGTGACCAGCGGTAAACTTATTACCTACGGTCACAGCTGCTGGCTCAGGCAGCTCTCTGACTGGCAGTAATATTAGCGCAGATCAGACAAATCATACAAATGGCAATGTAGGAAACACCCGATGTTCGAGGTCCATGCCTGAACAGTAGGTGTTTGGTGCGGTCCCCGAACTTAAGTGTTCGAGTTTGCCCATCACTAGCAAGAATTATGTTTTTTTGACCTTGGCAACGTTGCAATAAAATTCAATAAGAGACGATCAAAACATTGTATTTACCCCAAAATGGTATTAATAAAAACATCAGCTCAGGGCGCAAAAAATAAGCCATCACACAGCCCCAGACCCCAAAGAATGGAAACACTACTTGTCTCAAAAAATGGCGTCATGTGCAAAAAACTTTTTCACAAAAATTTTTCTGGGTTTTTTCACCACTTTAATAAAAGATAAACTATACATGTTTGGTATCTGCGTACTCAGAGAATCATATTGCCAGGTCAGTTTTGCTATATACTGAACATAGTAAATAAAAAAAAAATGTGGAATTTCACTTTTTTTTTTGCAATTTCACCGCACTTGGAATTTTGTTCTCGTTTTCCAAGTACACTATATGATAAATCAATGGTGCCATTCAAAAGTATAACTCTTCCTGCAAATAGCAAGCCCTCATACAGCTATATTGACAGAAATATAAAAAAAAGTTACGGCTCTTGGAAGAAGGAGAGGAAAAAACAAAAGCACAAAAAACAGAAAATGGCCATGGCACTGTAGTGCGGGACGTCCCAGTCTAGCTTGTCGCCACAGTACTGATCAGTAAGTCTCTCTACCTGCTCAGCGGTTCCGCATTCTATTTCTTTCACTACTGGTGCCCTGGATCTTCTGCTCGGGACCACTCACTGGTCTCACAAACCCAGTCCTGTTTAGGTCCTTTACCTTCAGCGTATTGCAAGCATGTTTTCCTATCAAAGGATCCCTTTTAAGGTGGAAGGCAACTCTGTCTCATCTTTGGTAAGTTCCAGGTTCCGCTACTCCCATGTCCCTTAGTCTCCTTTTCTGTAGTTTACCCACAATGGCAGCACTGCTCACAGAAACTTACTACTACTACTTGAACTTGTCCTTTTCTGCCTAACTACAGGAAGTGGTATCTTTCCCTAACACTAAGACCTTCCCACTACAGGCTAGCCCCAAACACCAACACCATCCTTATCCTAACGTCACTATCTAACTACAGTCGCTATGCTACCTATCTTATATCCTAATTCCTAAACTATGTCTTACCCTGTGCTACATTATCACATCCCACACTTTATACATGACACCATAATTCACATGACATAATATCTGCAAAGAGGCGAGACATAATTTACATTATGCAATTGGTGTCTTCAGGGGTGGGAACGTGACAGTCCAGTGCACACCACTTACCACGTAAAGGGGTTAAAGATTCTATGTTGGCAGAAGGAATGAAGAGAGCACCATTTGCGATCATTAAATGTCTATTTCATGTTATTAGTATTATTATTAATACTATTATTTACTTAGCATTATAACATAAAATGCATTAAAAAGAGGCAATTAAATAGATGAAGGCAGAGCCAGAGTACTAGTTTAGAGAGACCAGAACAGAAGGTAAGTGGTGATATCTGGGCTATAGAAAAGAAATAGGCCAATACCGATTTGGATAGGGATTTGCAGATTTAGATGAGGATTTTTATTCTGTGTGATGGGCAGTCAGTCCACAGTGAAGTGGTTCAGAAGAAAGATGTGGCGCTAATCTGATTATCTAGACACCACAAAGGAGGAGGTTACCACAGTCTAGCTGTCTAGATTGACTGTTCTTGTAGACTCGTCTGACATAATTCACACCATATGAGGCTATCACCTTTGCTAATAATTAGGGTTATATGCCCACTGTGTATTGGAGCTCACAAGTTAACACATTATAACTAGCTGCAGCTTATTCACACAATCATGAACTCAGTCATTTCTGTATCTTCGGTGCACGCAATAAATAATTGTTGTTTTGGAAGCAGGGAGCTCTTTTACAGCACTTATTATTTCATAAAAGAAATATGTTCACTGATCCCTAACATACATCAATTAATCATAGTTTGGTGGAATCGTGTTTTCTTCCTACAGAGCAAACATTGAGACATGTGAGTAAAGATACTGCAATGCAGATTTTATTCCAGGCAGATAGAGATCCCAGAACAGCCCTTGCTTCTAATGAAATAACAAACTCTGCAATATCCCTCTTCCCTAGAGCTGTTTTTGCAGGTTTTTTAGGACATTTCTGCACTGTTCTTTTCTTTCCAACTCAGTAAGAGTTATGCTTGGAGAAATACACATAGATAATAGATTCTATGAATTGTATTTCTAGGGCTAATAATGCCGGATCTAAAGGGAAACGGACACCAATGGCAAAGCTATTTAAATACAGTGGATATAAAAAGTCTACATACCCCTGTTTAAAATGACAGGGTTTTTGTCATGTAAAAAATGATACCAAAAGAAATCATTTCAGAACTTATTGTGGCTTTAATGTCACCTATAATCTGTTACATTTAAATGAAAAATAAGCTTCAACTGGAAGAAGAAAAATAAATAAATAACATAATGTGGCTGCATAAATATGCACACCCTTAAACTTATACTTTGTTCAAGTAACTTTTGAATTTATGACAAAATTCAGTCTTCTTGAGTCATAGGGCATGGAACATCTAGTATTGGCAACCGTTGCCCACTCATCCTTGCAGCAGTGCTCCAAATCTGTCAGATTGCATCTCCTGTGTATACAGTCATGGCCAAAAGTTTTGAGAATGACACAAATATGATATTTTCACATGATCTGCTGCCCTCTGGTTTTTATGTGTGTTTGACAGATGTTTTTATCACAGACAGAAATATAATTGCAAACATATGAGTAACAAAAGCTTATATTGACAGTTAAGGTACTGCCACACTAAACAATATCGCTAACGGGATCGCTAAAAAACGTCACTATTTAGCGATCCCGTTAGCGATGTTGCTGTGTGTGGCAGCTTCCGGCGACGAGCTTCCTGCTGGGATCTCGCTCGTCGCCGGAAACGATCCGGACCCTATTCTCGTCGCTGGCGCTCCCGCTGGGTGAGTATTATCGCTAGTGTGGCACCTTTTCTTAGCGATTTAGCAGTACTTTTGTACCGCTAAATCGCTAAGAAGATCGCTAACGGCGATAGCGTCGTTAGCTATATCGCTAAATGTGGCACACATTTAGCGATATTAAAACGATCCCGCTAGCGATCTCATTAGTATGCGCCGCTAACGAGATCGTTAGCGGGAGCGTTTAGTGTGGCAGTACCTTTAGAATGAGTTAATGCAGCAAGTCAATATTTGCAGTGTTGACCCTTCTTCTTCAGGACTTCTGCAATTCTCCCTGGCATGCTCTCAATCAACTTCTGGACCAAATCCTGACTGATAGCCGTCAATTCTTGCACAATCAATGCTTTCATTTTGTCAGAATTTTTAGGTTTTTGTTTGTCCACCCGTCTCTTGATGATTGACCACAAGTTCTCAATGGGACTAAGATCTGGGGAGTTTCCAGGCCATGGACCCAAAATCTCTATGTTTTGTTCCCTGAGCCATTTAGTTATCACCTTTGCTTTATGGCAAGGTGCTCCATCATGCTGGAAAAGGCATTGTTAATCGCCAAACTGCTCTTGGAGGGTTGGGAGAAGTTGCTCTTGGAGGACATTCTGGTACCATTCTTTATTCATGGCTGTGTTTTTAGGCAAGACTGTGAGAGAGCCGATTCCCTTGGCTGAGAAGCAACCCCACACATGAATGGTTTCAGGATGCTTAACAGTTGGCATGAGACAAGACTGGTGGTAGCGCTCACTGTTGTGAATGGGCTTGAGATGAGTTCTGAGCAGAGGCTCCCTCTGGTGGTTACTAGCGGTGCTGGTCTGTTCAGTGAAGATTGTGAGGACTGGGAATCAGGTGTCACTGACTGGTCTTATTTAAGGGAGTCACCTTCCCATCAGGGTTGCCGGTGATCAATTGTTCTGGTCTGAATCCTTGTTTCCAGTTTCTCTTGTAGCCTGCTGTGTCGTGTCTGCATCTCCTGCTAACAGATAAGACATTTCCTTCTTTTTGTTTCTTTGCTGGATTTTTGCATTTTGTCCTGCACTTCTGTGGGGGCCTTCTGGGTCCCCTCGGGGGGCTTTTGCCCTCTCAGTTCAGTTCAGCCACTGATGTTTGTACATTTGTTTTTTCCAGTTTTTTCAGTGGCTGCTGTTTTGATTTTGTTATACCAGAGAGCTAATTTAGGTGGTAGAGGTCGTGTGATCTCAGGTGTTTTTGAAATTAGTAGAGTTGGTGTTTTCAGGGTTTTTTGGGATTGCAGTAAGTACCCTTCCTATCCTTTTCTATTTAGTTAGTTTGGGCCCCAACGTTTGCTCATACTATTTTCTGTCTGTGTCTGTATTTCGTCTTGTCTAACCGCCATTATATGTTTGGGGGCTTGCTATTATCTTTGGGGTTCTGCTCCGGGGCAGATAGCTTTCCTATTTCTATCTTTAGGTGTAGATAGTTTCTCAGGCTGTGACGAGGCGTCTAGGACCAAAGTAGGAACGCTCCACGGCTGCCTCTAGTTGTGGTGGTTAGTCATGGTACTGCAATCTCATAGATTCCAACTGCTCTGGTGTATTACCTTTTTGCCTGCACTCCTCAGCTACCGAATCATAACAGCTCACCTTGTCTTCTCCGAATGAGGCGTTTTCCTGATGTCCCAAACAATCGAAAAGGGGATTCATCAGAGAAAATAACTTTACCCCAGTCCTCAGCAGTCCACTGCCTGTACCTTTTGCAGAATATCAGTCTGTCCATGATGTTTTTTCTGGAGAGAAGTGGCTTCTTTGCTGCCCTCCTTGAGACCAGGCCTTGCTCCAAGAGTCTCCGCCTCACAGTGCGTGCAGATGCACTCACACCTGCCTGCTGCCATTCCTGAGCAAGCTCTGCACTGCTGGTAGCCCGATCCCGCAGCTGAAACACTTTTAAGAGACGCTCCTGGCGCTTGCTGGTCTTTCTTGGGCGCCCTGGAGCCTTTTTGGCAACAATGGAACCTCTCTCTTTGAAGTTCTTGATGATACGATAGATTGTTGACTGAGGTGCAATCTTTCTAGCTGCGATACTCTTCCCTGTTAGGCCATTTTTGTGCATTGCAATGATGACTGCACGTGTTTCTTTAGAGATAACCATGGTTAACAGAAGAGAAACAATGATGCCAAGCACCAGCCTCCTTTTAAGGTGTCCAGTGGTGTCATTCTTACTTAATCATGACAGATTGATCTCCAGCCATGTCCTGATCAACACCCACACCTGTGTTAATGGAGCAATCACTGAAAAGAGGTTAGCTGGTCCTTTTAAGGCAGGGCTGCAATGATGTTGAAATGTGTTTTGGGGGATAAAGTTCATTTTCTAGCCAAATATTGACTTTGCAAGTAATTGCTGTTAAGCTGATCACTCTTTATAACATTCTGGAGTATATGCAAATTGCCATTAGAAAAAGTGAAGCAGTAGACTTTGTAAAAATTAATATTTGTGTCATTCTCAAAACTTTTGTCCATGACTGTAGCCCCTGTGCAAAGCAACCCACATATTTCAATTGGATTCAGGTCTGGGTTCTGGCTTGGCCATTTTAAAACTCTGATTTTCTTGCGGAAAAGGCATTCTTTTGTTGGTTTGGAGACATGCTTGGGGTCATTCATCTTTAGTTTTCTAGCTGAGATTTGAAGGTTTTGATGCAAAATTGACTCATATTTGACTAAAACAGTAGTCCCAGTTGTAGAAAAATATCCCCAAAATATAATGCTGCCTCCACCATGCTTCACTGTGGGTATGATGTTCTTTTTTTGATGCACAGTCTTGGCTTTACGCCAAACATACCTTTTGGAATTATTACCAAAAAGTTCAACTTTGCCATACTCGGCACATTATACCTGAAAATAGTGGAATGAGAGTTTCTGCTGCAGAAGGGACAGTGTGTAACAGCGTTACAATACCTGCTGGTGCAACATTAAACCAACAGTCCTTTTCAGGGTTAATTCAAATGGATTCTATTCTTTAATAATACCGCTCTTAACTGTAATTATTGTAGGGTTAGCTGCTGGAGTAGGGATAGTGTATTAGATGCATTAAGGCAGGATTCATTGTGTACAGTCCTTGGTGCTGCTACATACAACCAAAAGTCTTATCAAGGCCAATTTAAATATATTCTATTCTCTAATAATACTGCTCTTAGCTGCAATTAGTGTAGGATTAGCTGCTGGGGTAGGGATATTGTATTAGAGGCATCTAGTCAGGGATTATTGCCTTAGGGCCCCGTCACACATAGCGACACACCAGCGATCCCGACAACGATATGAACTTGTCAGGATCGCTAGTGTGTCGCTACATGATCGCTGCTGAGCTGCCAAACTGGCAGCTCTCAGCAGCGATCAGGACAGCGACTATGCGGATGCACGTCGCTTAGTTACCCGCAGTGTACCTTAGATACCAGCGCGCTGGCGCAGGGAGCTGGTAACCAAGGTACACATCGGGTTTCTAGGCGCCGAGTGCCTTTCTGACGTCAAACATAATGATCCGTCCATGTGACCTGGGCCAATTTGACCATGGATGGATCATTACGTCTAAGCGATCGGCAGCGATCACGAGGGAGCGCGGGCAATCGCAGCCAGGTGTCCGCTATTTCTGACAGCAGACACTCGGCACTAGATGCCAAGAGCAGTAAGCAGATAAGTACACCTGCGCTTGAGCGTGATGCCGGGGAGCCATGGTGCAAGCAGAAGGGTGGCGTTGCAAGAAGATGGGAGGTGCCGGACCCATACCTGCGACACCCATCGGACCGGATTGCCCCACTGGTGAGTATAATAAAACTTATTTTTCTTATATTGTAGGTCGGATCGGGGGCTTATCTACAGCATTATAGTAGGCAGTGACCGCATATTATAGTGGCCAAAACAGCTGACAGGTTCCATTTAAACCATACTTACAACCTCGCCTATTCACCAAATCCCTCGATCTCCTGTAATAAAAGTAAAGTAAAAAAGCAACAATATACCATAACTGTCCGTCTTTCTGTCCCATGCCTTAATCCATGTGTGGGGGATAATTAGTTTTCAACCTGGATGGTGCCAAGATGCGACTGTGCACGCTGAGAACCACTGGTGAATGAGCTGCTGGGAACGCAGCGTCCGTAACCGGGGTTGATGTCATAGAGGTTACCTCCGGTCACTGGGTCTGTTCCCATCAGGGCTGAGCTGCGGTGAGATCTGGTGAGATCCCTGCTAGCGGGCTTACATTCTACAGAATTACGGGCACGGAGACAGTTGGTTGGGGTTGCAGTAGCATGATGTTGTTGAGGTGGCAGCGTGGTCATTGCAGGTTGAAAGCTTTTTTGAAGAGATGGGTTTTTAGGTTCCGTCTGAAGGATCCAAATGTGGTGGATAATTGGACGTGTTGGGTCACATACAATACACAACCTGTGCCTGCCACAAATTTCTGCAGCTTCTTTAATGTTGTTGTAGGTCTCTTGGCAGCGAGTCAAAGAAATTTATTCTTGTCTCTTGTGAAACATTCTAAACGGATAATGGTAAAAGTTGTATGCACATGAGACTGAGATAAAAATTATCATGTCAGTTTCGCCATTAACATGAATGTACAAGTTAATCCCTGTAAAGGAGAAACCACTATGCAATTCTTGAATAGAATTGTCCATGTGAATCAAACATGGCTTGTAATTCTGTCCACTTCATGGAGAGTAGAAAGAAAATTTTAGGAATCTATTGGGAATTTGTGGCTTAAAGAAGATTTGTCGTTCAGATAGACCAGGCCTGCACAACATACGGCCCATGAATACAGTTGAACACTTTGGTGCCGGGAAAGGGACAAAGCAGAGGAGTGCTCATCCGCCCCCGCCCAACATGCAGCGGTGTGATGAGGTCTTCATGCTGTGATTTCATCACAGTGCTGATGTCGCAGGCTTCACAGCGCAGGTGTGGTGGGTACATGGCTTGAAATGGTAAGCGCTCCAGGAGAAGCTGAAGATTAATTGTAGGAGGAGGGGAGTTGGTGTTACTTTGAGGGCACCTTATGCTGCAACAAAGGGGGGATTTTGTAGAGGAGGCACAGTATGTAGAGTTGCAGGGTTTGTGGGGGACATTATGGAGAGGGCCAGTGTATGGGGGACAATACGGAGAGGGGCAGTGTGGGGGGGAATATTATGGAGAGGAGCTTTGTGGGGGGGAAATTATGGAGTGAGGAAGTGTAGGGGGAATATTATAGAGAGAAGATGTGAGGGACATTAAAAAGAGGAGCAATGTGGGGGGACATTACGGTGAATGTGGGGGAATATTACAGAGAGGTGCAGTCTGCAGGGGACATTACGGAGAAGGATAGTGTAGGGGAATATTACAGAAAGGGGCAGTGTAGAGGGGATATTATGGAGAGGGGCAGTGTCAGTGAGACATTATAGAGAGGAGCAGTGTGGGGGGGATATTCTGAGCAGGTAGCACAGTCAATGGCAATTATTTATTCAGGTGCACACTATGGTAGATATTTTTATTTATATGACAGTATAATGATACTTTAATTTTAAGGGCACCATGTCAGGAAATGCTGCAGCAGTCTGGAAAAGAGGAAATCTGGAGAGACGAATTCAGGGAATGAAATGTCATCATGGCATCTATACTATGTCAAAAGTATTGGAGACAAAAACATGAGAATGACTTCAGTCAGAGAAGATGACACTTATAAGGTACCTGGATGTTAATGTGTTTTTGTGGTACTGACTACATCTCATCAGTACTGTGGTCCCTGTATGGTCCACAGTCTGATTATAGCTGATAACAACTCTCAGTATTATTATTTTATTTATATAGCACCATTGATTTCATGGTGCTGTACATGAGAAGGGGTTACATACAAATTACAGATATCACTTACAGTAAACAAACTAACAATGACAGACTGATACAGAGGGGAGAGGACCCTGCCCTTTCGGGTGTACATTCTACAGGATGGTGGGGAAGGAGACAGTAGGTTGGGGGGTTGCGGCAGTTCCGGTGTTGGTTGAGGTAGTAGCTCTGGTAAAGTTGAGGAGGTAGCGGGGTCATTGCAGGCTGTAAGCTTTTCTGAAGAGGTGGGTTTTCAGGTTCCATCTGAAGGATCCGAATGTGGTTGATAGTCTTGACATGTTGGGGCAAAGAATTCCAGAGGATGGGGGATATTCGGGAGAAGTCTTGGAGGCCGTTGGATGAGGAGCGAATAAGTGTGGATGAGAGAAGGAGGTCTTGGGAGGACCAGAGATTACGTGAGGGAAGGAATTAGCTCAGAGACATATGGAGGAGACAGGGAATGGGTGGCTTTGTAGGTCAGTATTAGTAATTTGAACTGGATACGCTGAGGGAAAGGGAGCCAGTGAAGAGTTTTGCAGATGGTAGAAGTGGAGGTGTAGCGAGGAGAGAGATGAATTAGTCGGGCAGCAGAGTAAAGGATGGACTGGAAAGGTGCGAGCGTGTTAGCAGGGAGGCCACAGAAAAGGATGTTGCAGTAGTAGAGGCGGAAGATGATGAGGGCATGCACAAGCATTTTAGTAGATTGAGGGTTGAGGAAAGGACAGATTCTAGAAATATTTTTGAGCTGGAGGCGACAGGAGGTAGAAAGAGCTTGGATATGCGGTTTGAAGGACAAGGCCGAGTCAAGGGTTAATGCGAGGCAGCGGACTTCCGGGGGAAAGCATGATGTTGTTAATTGTGATAGATAGGTCATGTAAGGAAGATCAGTGAGACGGGGAAAGACGATGAGTTCAGATTTGTCCACATTGAGTTTGAGG
>VIAB01053027.1:0-12171 GCA_009801035.1 Oophaga pumilio | reverse complement strand
GATACTTCTTGATATCGGGAAGTATCGCTCAACACTAGTCATATATGAGACCGATATTGAGGTCTAAGCTATATACTTGGCTGAGAGTGACATCTAGACTGTATAGATCGCATATAGGAGCCTGTATATACTGCACCCTCAGCCTCCTATATGACATATAGACTGCACTCTCAGCCTCCTCTATGACGTATAGACAGAGGCTAAGGCAGAAAGTAAGCTCTATATGTCATATAGGAGGCCGATATTGTGGTCAATAAGTCATATCGGAGGCAAAGATGCGGTATATGTTATATTGGCGGACAAGGCCTGGAGCACTCACTCACCCAGATTTATTTAAATTAAAATAGGATCAGCAACTGCTCAGCGCCCATAGCACCTTATAGGAAGTCAATGAGTGCAGTATATATGCATCATATAGGAGGTCGAAAGTGCTGTCTATATGTCATATAGAAGGCCGAGAGTGGTGTCTATATGTCATATAGGAAGCTGAGAGTGCGGTCTTTATGTTATATAGGAGGCCATATCTCCCACACTTTCAGCCTCCTATATGACATATAGACTGCACTCTCTATCTACTATATAACATATAGACTAAATGCCGATAGTGCAGCCTATACACAATATATCAGGCTTATATATCGGTCTAAGTTATATAGCTTGCCGAGAGTGAGGTTGATACGCCATATATGAGGCTATATAGAATGCATATAGGAAGTCATATATGTAGGGGAGTGGGCTCCCACTGTGTGTCCGAGCCAGAACCAAGAGGGCTGTCACATAAGTTCCTAGGGAAAAGGTGCCCAGGGGAAAGAACTGGAGGCAGAAGCAGAGACTGTTCTGGAAGGTGCGGGGGCAGGGCTAAAATAAAAGGAGCATAGGAGACCAGCAGGTGGCAGTTGACGCAGAGACAGACAGGGGGAAGGAAGGAGATACCTGCTGGGGAGTGGAGAGGACGCCCAGGCCAGCTGCCCTGTGTTAACAGACTGGGAGACCCATGTGACTCGGGGAGAGGACATACCCTTGTGGAGCGCAAAAGGAGGAGAACTGTGAGGCACTCACCTTACATTATCCTACTCCTGCCCGCGGTTGCGGCCTGTTCACCTCCAGCCGCGACCACCACTGCCTCCTCGAGCACCTACCCTCCGGACTTCTGGCGGCTCTCGCACTGGCTACATTGCAAAAGGGGACCATCCTCGTGTGGTGTGTCAACCTAGAGAACCAGGACATTCACCTGAAGCCCCGTGTAGAGATATCAAAAGTGGTAAAACTACTGGAAGAGGTGCTCCTGCCCCCGATGTTGCAGATGGGAGTGAATCCAAAGGACCCCTGGGCTGTAACTGTGCATGCCGCCAGACTGCAGAGCCCTCGCCTGAGCAGGCGGGGCGAGCAATCTTGGAGAAAATGCGAGCCAGACTCTTTGACCTCGACCCGGCCAAAATACACCCAGTGGAAGCTCTCCTGGGCCATTACCAGAAGGTATTCACCAGCCATGAGGATGATTTTGGGTGCACCACAGCCATTACACACAGCATCCCCACTGAAGGGGCGGCACCATCAGAGAGCGATATCGGCAGATTCCACTGCAGTTATACCAAGAGGTAAATGCTGCAAAAAGGGGTGATCTGGGAAAGCCAGAGCCCCTGGGCAGCCCCATAGTGTTGGTGCGGAAAAAGGACGGCACCCTGAGGTTCTGTGTAGATTACCGAAAGTTGAATGCCTGCACCATCAAAGACTCATATCCGCTCCCTCGTATAAAGGAGTCGCTGTCGGCCCTGGCACAGGCAAAATATTTTTCTACCTTAGACTTGGCCAGCGGATACTGGCAAGTACCAATGTCTGAAGAAGACCGAGCCAAAACCGCCTTCATTCTGCCCATGAGACTGTTTGAATTCAACCGGATGCCATTTGAATTGGCCAGCGCTCCTGGAACCTTTAAGTGCTTGATGGAGTGGTGCCTAGACAACTCAACTTTAAAGCCACTCTGATATATCTGGACGACATTATCATCTATGCCGCCACGTTTGAGGATCATCTGCATCGTTTGGGCCAGGTGCTCGGCCGGTTGCAAAAGTATGGGTTGAAGGTGAAGCCCCAAAAATGCCACCTGTTTCGCACACAAATTGAATATCTGGGGCATGTGGTCTCTGCTGAGGGCGTGAAGCCATCTCCTGAGAAGGTTGCTGCGATACAGGAGTTGCCTACCCCCGAGACTGTGAAGGATATGCTGGCCTTCTTGAGGCTGGCTGAATATTCGTTTCGTGAAAAATTTCGCCCGCCGAGCTCAAGCCTTGCAAGACTTGTTAAGAGGAGTCCCAGCCGGTGCTAACAACTGCAAGGTACAGTGGCGTGAACCACAGGAAGCAGCTATCCGGGACCTTAAAGCTGCACTCTCAGGAGCCCCAGTGTTAGCTTACGTGGATTTCTCGCAACTGTTCATTCTACACACCGACGGGAGCTTGCACGGGCTGGCGGCTGTGTTGTTGCAGAGCAGGACGGCCGAGAGAAGGTGATCGGAGTCGTGAAGTGACCAGCTGCCATAGGCGAACGCAATCCCGACAACTACAGCTCTTTCAAGCTCGAGCTCATGGCGGTAGTGTGGGCCATGACGGAGCGATTCGCGGAGTACCTAGCGGGATCCGAGGTGGTGGTACGAAGTTACAACAATCCACTGGCTCACCTCGAAAACGCCAAATTGGGTACTGTGGAGCAATGGTGGGTGGCAAGTTCAAATACAAAATCGTCTACAAGAGAGGGGCAGAGAATGTTCACGCTGACACCTTGTCCCGGAGCCGGCACACCGACTCAGGGTGGAGTCGAGATGAAGAGCTAGAAGGAAAAGAAATGCCATATTCTTTAAAACCTGCTGAGATCACAGCAATCGCAAGAGAGCAGTACTGTGCAAAACCGGAAGGGGGCATTCTCGCGCAATCTCGGGATGAATGGATATGTCAGCAACAAAAGGATAGCGAAATTAGCGCCCACCGCCGGTGGGTCGCCCAAGGACAACTCCCCAAAGACGCCCAAAGAAAAAAGCTTTCTAAGGACACTGTGCTATTGATCCGCCAATGGGAAAGCCTGGTGATCAAGAAGGGGCTATTGTACCGTAAAACAACCCTACATGCCGAGCCCACCGCAGCCTAGCAGGTTGTGGTGACAGGAGCCCTACTGGCTGGCATTTCCCGGGAAGCTCATGAAAAAGGGGCTCATTTCGGGGTGCAAAAGACCTTCCAGTGGTTACAGCGCACAGCCTACCATCCCCGGTTACACAATGTAATAGAAGAAGTGTGCTGTACGTGCCGCCTGTGGAAGTTGACTAAACCACCAGAGCAACGAGCCCCCATACAAACAATTGTAACCACCGCGCCCCTCAAACTGCTAATGGTGGATTACTTAACCATTGGTCCGGCTCACCAGGGATATCAGCACTGCCTAGTCATGGTGGACCAATTTACCAAGTTTGCCGTGGTGACTCCCACCTGAGATCAGACAGCAGAATCGGCCGCTTATGCTATCTGCAAAAACTTTATTCAAGTGTATGGCTGCCCGCAACGCATCCACTCAGACCAAGAGGCCTGCTTCCTGGGGAGAATAATGGAGGACCTGCACCGCCTGTACGGCATTGACAAATCTCGGACCACAACATATCACCCGCAAGGGAATGGGGCGTGCGAACAGTTTAACTGAACTTTAATTCAAATGTTGCGGACCCTGGAAGACGATCAGAAAGCCCGATGGCCTGAATACGTCTCCGAACTGGTCTGGATATATAATAACCGGGTACATTGGGTCACTGGTTACACCCCGTACACATTGCTCTTCGGTCGGGAAGGCAAAGGGATTACTGAGGTAGATCTGGACCTCAAAGAAGAACAGCCATGGGCGGAGGTTCACTCCTGGGTCAGGGACCACCGGTATCGTCTGCAGACTCTGCATAGACTAGTGCAGACCAGACTCCAAGACCTGGAACATCCTGAGAAGACCACGACACAGCCTATTGAATTCCAAAAAGGAGATTGCATACTTGTACGAGACCAGCGGCCCCAAAGTAAATTGAGCCACCAATGGGAAGAAAGGCCCTACCAAATTATACGACCCTTAAGTCAGGATGAGCTAGTGTATGAAATACAATCAGAGAAAGAGGGAAACCAACTCATCTGGGTTGTGCACCGCAATATGTTACGACCCTGTATGTCCGCATACTCCGCGCAGGGTGAGGCCACCCTGCGGACCCCGGACCCTTCAGCGCAGGCCCCAGCCCCTACAGCAGCCATTTGGGATGAAGATGAAGAGGACTATTCTATAAGACCAGCGGACACTTCCAAGGCCCGAGGCCCGGCGACTCCAATTGTCCAACCACCTACCACCACCCCAGAGGACTCTATCCCGACCATTGAACAGCGACACTCTGAGCGGTCTACAGCAGGCAAACTCCCCGAGCGATACGAACAGGATCAGTTCGTGTGGCAGAGACAATTACAGTGCCGATATCGTGACACAAAACCCCCCAAACCCTCGCCTGAGGACAGGCGAGATCAAAGGATGGGGGGATGTAGGGGAGTGGGCCACCGCTGTGTGCCCGAGCCAGAACCAAGGGGGCTGTCACATAAGTTCCTAGGTAAAAGGTGCCTGGGGGAAGGAACTGGAGGGGGAGACAGAGACTGTTCTGGAAGGTGCAGGGCAGGGCTAATATAAAAGGAACACAGGAGACCAGCAGGTGGCAGTTGATGCAGAGACAGACAGGGGGAAGGAAGGAGATACCTGCTGAGGAGTGGAGAGGATGCCCAGGCCAGCTGCCCCTTGTGAACAGACTGGGAGACCCACGTGACTCGGGGAGAGGACATACCCGAGCAGAGCGCAAAAGGAGGAGAACTGTGAGGCACTCACCTGACACTGCCCTACTCCCGCCCGCGGTGCGGCCAGTTCGCCTACAGCAGCGACCGCTGCTGCCTCACCCCAGCCCGTGGTTGCGGCCTGTCCATCTTCAGCCGCGACCGCCCCTGTCCCTCTACAGCCCGCGGCTGCGGCCTACCAAGCAGGGCTCTCAGCTGCCATCATCTCTCCCCCGGGAGGGGCAGACTCTACGCCAGTGTGCTTCTCCAGGGCTTGTTGTGCCCCATCTACACCTGGGTGTAGGAACACCTGAAGTCTGCAGCAACTACTCATCGGCTGGGCCCAGCGGCTGAGACACCAAACGGACATCCATCGGACCACGACTCTGCAGGACGTCAGAGCCGATAAGTGACATGCTGTTCATTGTTACATATATTTCTAGGACATCTAGTCGGCCCTATCGTGGCCCTATAGGTATTGGCACTTGCCTAATAGCCATTTGCTTACGTTGATGTGTATTGGTGTATAGCTTTCCTGTTAGAAGAACCCCTGTTAGCCATCCAGTTATTTCCCTAATCAGCATATAAAGGTTCAATATAAGCTTGCTCCGTCTCCGTCTCGTCACTGCATCCCGCGTACCTGCGAATACCACATATAGACCACACTCTCTGCCTCCTATGTGTTGTATAGCCCACACTCTCGGCTTCCTATAAGATGTATATACTCAAGGTCGCTATTGCGGTCTTAGGACCTTATAGGAAACCGATGAGTGCGGCCTTTATATCTCATATATGAGGTCAAGAGTGTGGTGTACATCATATAGGAGGCCATATCTTCTGCAAACACAGCCTCCTATATGATGTTAAGACCGCACTCTTGTCTTACTATATGACATATAGACTACATGTCGAGTAGGGTCTATATGTCATATAGGTGAGTGAGGTACATACATCACCTAGAAGGCTGTATAGACCTCATATACGAGGCCCATATCATCCGCACTCTCAGCCTACTGTATGGCATATTGACTGCATGTCAATAGTGAGAGTGCAGCATATACCTAATTTTTGAATGCCTGGCTATCCATCATACAGGAGGAGGATGCGAAAACTCATCCAGATTTATTTGAATGAAAATGGTATCATTAACTGCCCTAGCACCCGTAGGACAAACCTTGAGGCACCCAAGCTGCAGCCGACTGTACAATAGAAGAAGAACTGAGTGTTGTGTCTCCACCCACAAAGTATGTCCTGACGTGACCACGACAGCGTTCATGTGTCAGTACATGACTGCTCTGCGCTGCTTTAATTAATGATACATATGCTTCCCTGGACATACTGTTCATGCACTGTTAAGTGTCCTGGGGCTCACACGTCTGTCTCTCATTCCTGCACACTGTGAGTCCAGGGTCTTGTGCATGCCTGCTTGTGTCCTGGGCTCGCTGCATTAAGTCTCCCAGGCCGTGCGCGTCTGTCTCTTGTTCCTGCACTGTTAGAAGGCCTTGGGGCACTCGTCTCTGGTTTGCTATGTTAAGTTTAGTGTGGCCTCTGTCCCTCGTCTGGGCCCACCAGGCATTTCCCCAATACCCCACTAGGCCAGTCAGACCCTGTATAAACCCTTTTAAAGGACTCTTTCATCACAGAATAACTGTTTATACTAAGTACAGGCACTCAGTGCACCCTTGGCATGGCCAAAAAGCTCAGTGCATCTACACACCTACTTTTATTACTTCTATCTCTGCCCACCTCAACCCCATTTTGATTGACAGCTGTGTCTTTATAGAGCCATAGAACATCGGAGATAATCTGTACCAAATACTTTCAAGCAATCTTCCGAGTGACAACAATCACTCACCATTCAGAAACACTGGATTGTGAGCCAATTCTGGAGTAAAATCTGTATTTTGCGAAGAAAGACTATCCCATTACTGAGATAGGAGATGGCAGTTGCTATGGATACAATTCTATGTAGATGGAAGGAGGGAGGAGCTAAATACAGAGCTCCTCCCTCTTGCATCCCCCTCTCTCCATAGAATCGTATGAGTAACACCTGCCATCTCCTATCTCTTTAATAGGAAAGCCTGTCTTCACTGTATACAGGTTTTACCTTAGAATTAAGAATTTTGATAATGACTAATCAATTTTGGCAGAGAAGAAAGCAAACTTTTCTAATAAAATATATTAAAAAGTTGCTTATTTTCATGTGTACTATTGATCTATGAAATAAAAATTAAAATTGACGGTTACGCTTTAAGAAGTATGCACTGTGTATGTATGTTTGTATTTATATACATATATATATGTACGTATACACATATATACTGTATATATATATTCAATACCTAGTGGATACATATATAAATTTCTCAAGTATTGTTTGTTGTACACCATGTGTTCTCGCACTGCCACTATCACGGGTGTAACAATAATAAAGTTACCAGTTTTCTAATTAATGTGAGCAGGATTGCTCCCAGTGCTCAGTAGGCCCATTGTTTAATGAATTGCTTAATGTGCTTGATTACTCTTATATTGTAGTCTGAAGGAAATGGGCAGAGAGATTTCAAAAGCTCACTGGAGGATATGATGAAAATGAATTGGATCAATAAGATCTTGCTCATCTCTGAACAGCATATTACTGACTCCACTGTTAAAGCAAGGAATAATGAAATTCTTTAGGCTTGTTTTCTTTCTATAATTTACAAATATAAATCTCCTATGACACTGAGTTTTAGGATTGGACTTCATGGAGTTATAAATGATCCCTAGGCTCCAGTCTTGGTTACTCACATAGACAGATAAATTAATTAGGAAAACTTTATGCCAATTACTTTATGCCCTTGGCTTTTGGTTGTTTCTGAAGAGCAGCAGCTAATTAAAGATATGATTCATAATTACTGGTCGATCGAGTAGTTGAGTAATGGAATCAGGAAACAGTCCAAAAAATTATCCATCAAATCACTGCAAATTGTTGCATAATATGAAGTTGTAAAATTCACAACACATATTGATTTTTAGGACACACATTCATTTCCTTAAATAGAGGAAAATGCATGTCATCTGCTTTTTTATAGACCTTTCCATCATATTTACTTAGGTGTTTATTTGTGGCTTGCTGTGCATATATTTGCTGGCTGCTCTGTTCCAAGGCTTCTTCCTTGGCTGTCTGATTTCTCTCTTCCGCTAAGTAGGCTGATGCACAGCAGTACATTGACAAGTAGAGATTGTCAAATCTGCCTAGATTAGGATTCAGCAAATCAATCGATTCGACCAAGTTATTTGATGCGAATTGAATGTTCCTAATTATGCTCTAGGGATCTCTTTAGAGCATCATAAATGGTCACCTCACTGCTCAGCTGTCCTGGCACCTGTGCAGCCTGCCATCTGGTCCTCCGCCCCACTGAATGCTGCCGCATGTCGTGACATCACATGCAAACCTAAGGCATTGACTAGGTCTTGAGCGTCGCATATCATAATGTCATGAATTCACAGTACAAGCCATGAAGGCACATTGTGCCGTGATGTCAGGAACCTACTTAGCGCCATAAACCGTGATGAAAAGTGAAGCATGCCGAAATGCATGCACGCATTGCAGAAGTTTAAAAGAAGAGCAGCAGAGGTTCACAGTGAACTGTCGAGGCGGAGAGACAGGTGAACAATAAGATAAGAAATATTTTGCGTCCTGACGGCCCTCTGCTGCACAGCAAAATGGAGAATACTGGGAACAGCACCTGCGCAGAAGGTGCTTGCTCCCTATGTCCATAAGAAGGCGGAAGACTGCGGAGGAAAGAAGAGAATAATAATGTGCACGTGCGAGATTTCCTCTCACAGGGACAGGGTGACACTGATGGGAGGTGAGCTATATGGAGATGAAGTGGGGAGGCAGAGTTATCTTCCAGGCCACTTCGGCCACATAGCCTGGAAGAGCTCATTTACATAAATGGATAAAGGATCATTTATCATCAACAAGGCATCTTATATGAGGCATACAGGGATGACTTTTTTAGCAGCATATAACCTTCATGCCCATATAAATAGTTTAGATAGGACAAATGTGATGACAGAGTCCCTTAAAAACCTTAACTAATGCCATGACATGTTGCACTCACATTCTGATGGTTGCAAATCACAGCACAAGGTAGAAAATATACAGACTGCAGAGACCCGTGTGATGTAAACAGTGCCTTTCCACCTCCCGCCAGTCCCGAAATAAAAAATACCGACAGGCCTGGGTGAGTTGAGCAGGTCGGTAACAGTTTATTAATTTGATAAGCAGGGAGAGGCAAGTACAATTTGCAACTGACTCATCGCTGAAGGCCCACTTCAGTGACCGCTGGGCGAGCAAGCCAATGAGGGGTTACGAACCTTTGTCCCCCTCTACACTACCGCTGTGACGTAATAACAAGAATAATTTTCTTTTTTTTTTGGAAAATTTTAACGACAGTAGCGCAGCACATTCATGAGTAAATAAGGGAGGGAGGGTGGTCCAACAGCTTCCAAGGGTCAGCCGGGGAGAAAGAGGAAAGCACTGACCCCGGGCACCTGAAATTAACCCCTGAGGGTGTGGCCGGACGCCCCTTCCTCTTTCTTCCCGTTGGTTAGTTGTGCATCCCAATTATGGCATCACCTGGGGAGTAGTGGGAGGGGGGGATTTGGGAACTGCACGGAGTTTCCTTCTAGCTTTCTCCCTGGGGCTCTGCAGTCAGAGGCACGTTCCTTGTACGGTGCCGTGCCTCCCAGACTGCAGAGACCTGTGTGACGTAAACAGTGTTTTCCCCCCTCCCACCAATCCCGAAATAAAAAACACCGACAGGCCTGGGTGGGTTGAACAGGTTGGTCACAGTTTATTAATTTAATAAGCAGGGAGAGGCAAGTACAATTCGCAACGGACTCGTCGCTGAAGGCCCACGTCAGTGAGGGGTTACGAACTTTTGCCCCCTCTACACTACCACCATGGAGGATCATCACACAACATTATTAGGGCCTATTCAATTCCATCCTGCAAGCTGGAAAAAATATGTCGAGCCCGATGTCCGTGAGATGAATGCCGTCCGGTCTCAGTAGAGCAGAGTTATCTCCTTCTAGCTCGTGGTGGCGAACAACAATGCCATAGTTTTCTTTTATAAATTTCGCCATCTTCATGTTGATCCTTTTTCTTGATTTGTCAATGGCTTTTGCATCCTTAGCTCCATACCAGACCGCTCGTGGTGTTATCTCAGACCACACCACCACCATATCCGGTAATAAACAGGCAAAATGCTCTATGTCCATTGACAACACTGTATAGAGCTCGGCACCTTTCCGCTTGCCCAAATCATTACCGCTGGTAGCACTAGTATCACCGGCCCTTTGGCCATCTTAGCGATGTTGACCATCTCTGGGAAGATCTGACTCCACCGGAGCACTCTAATGCCTCTCCAGTTGACCTCCTGTTTTGGGAAGCCAAAATTTTTCCACCCAGCCGTAGTTTGGCCCTTTTGCATGCCTAATATACAAAAGAATGTCCCACTACCCAAACTGTGGCAAGATGTGTTAGAGCAGGTCAGGTCTTATATATCTGGCAAAACATGCGGATTTCCAGTGACCCAATCTCTGTACTTCGATGCGATTGGCAATCAGGTGTGTCTGACTGGGGTGATATAAGTGAGCAACCTTCCCCTGATCCTTGCCGGTGACTTGTTGCGTTCTGGACCCTTTTGGAAGTCAGCTTGTTTCCTGCTCTGTCCTGCAACTTTCAGATAAGTTTAGCTGTTTATTTCTTTTGCATTTGTTTTTGTCTATCTTAGTTTTCTGCCCTTCTGGAGTTGTACAGCCAGGTTCCCCTGTTGCCACTGTTTATGTATTTTCAGTTCCCTGTTATTTCGGTATCTTCTGATTTGCTAGCAGTTCACACCAGAGTGCTGATCTAGCGGGGGAGAGATCATGTGGTCTCAGTATTTTTGTATATCAGACGTGTTGTAGTTTTTCTTAGAGTTTTTGCTGGATTACAGACAGTATTCTTTCCTGTCCTGTTCTATGTAGACAGTTTGGGCCCCAGCATTTGCTTGCTCTATTTTCTGCCTGTGTTTGTATTTCATCTTGTCTCACCGCCAATATATGTTTGGGGGCTAGCTATTCCTTTGGGGGCTCTACTCCGGGGCATTTACCTTTCCCTTTTCTCTCTTAAGGCTTAGTTGACTCTCTGGCTGTGTAGAGGCGTCTAGGGCACCGTAGGCATGTCCCACAGCTGCTTCTAGTTGTGCTGTCAGTTTAGGGGTGTGCAATCCACTAGTTATCAACCTCTGTGTGTGTCTGGTTGCCTAGGCTATTTTTTCTGCTGTCCTCTTCGGCTACCAATTCATAACAGAATCACCGGCCAACTGTAAATCCTAGGGTATTCAAAAGAAGGAAAGAATAGTAAAAAAAAAAAAGGTTCAGAATTTTTTATATATTGTTTCCTCTTTTTCTCTGCGGGCCATAGGAGGATTCTTTCTTCAATGGAGATTAAACAGTTGTCTGGTCGTGCTGAGCAGCTCGCTGCTGAAGCTCGGGGAATTTCTGCCTGTCTCACTCAGTTCTCTGCTGTGGAACCTAGGATCCCTCTTCCTGATTTATTTTCTGGAGATCGGTCTAAATTTTTGAACTTTAAGAATAATTGTAAGTTGTTTTTTGCCTTGAAATTGTAAGTTGTTTTTTCAGGCTCTGGGGTTGTTGTATGATGAACCTAATGTTATTGATCAAGCTGAGAAAACCTTGTTGGCATTGAACCAGGGTCAGGAAGCGGCAGATTTATATTGCCAGAAATTCCGAAGGTGGGCAGTCCTTACTAAATGGAACGATGAGGCCCTGGCAGCTTTTTTTCAGAAGGGTCTGGCGGAGACCGTAAAGGATGTTATGGTGGGATTTCCTGTCCCCTCTGATCTCAATGACTCTGTTATTAGCCATTCAAATTGACAGACGTTTACGTGAACGTAGAAATATGCGAGAGGTGGTGATACCTTGCAAACAAACCTCTGAGCCCATGCAGTGTGATGTGGTTGTTTCTGGGGCTCAGCGTCGAGAATTTCGAAAGCGCAATAAGTTGTGCTTCTATTGTGGGGACGCTTCTCATACTATTTCCGTCTGCCCTAAGCGGGGGAGATGTTTTGCGCTCTCATTTGTTTTGGGCAATATACAGTCTAAATTCCTCTTGACTGTAACCTTGATCTGCTCATTATCCTCATTTTCTGCTCAGGCTTTTGTTGATTCAGGAGCAGCCCTGAACCTGATGGATTTTGATTTTGCTAAACGTTGTGGTTTTCCCATGGTATCCCTGCGGACTACTATTCCTTTGCTGGGTATTGATACTACCCCTTTGGCGGAGAAT
>VIAB01053021.1:0-14241 GCA_009801035.1 Oophaga pumilio | reverse complement strand
CTATGTACAAGAATATAACTACTATAATACTGCCCCTATGTAAGTATTACAATAAGAGTTTTGTTGGTGTTTGTAAATCACTTTTGCTCTTGATGATTGAGGTCAGTGATTTTCTTTTTAGTGTCTGTTTCCTCCCCAGTTTCCCTTTGTTTCCTCTTTATTGTTACTGTTTTCGCACGTCTCGTCTGATACTTTGTTTCCTCTTTATTGTTGCTGTTTTCTCCGTCTCGTCTGATACTTTGTTTCCTCTTTATTGTTGCTGTTTTCTCTGTCTCGTCTGATACTTTGTTTCCTCTTTATTGTTACTGTTTTCGCACGTCTCGTCTGATACTTTGTTTCCTCTTTATTGTTGCTGTTTTCTCAGTCTCGTCTGATACTTTGTTTCCTCTTTATTGTTGCTGTTTTCTCACGTCTCGTCTGATACTTTGTTTCCTCTTTTTTGTTGCTGTTTTCTCTCATCTCGTCTGATACTTTGTTTCCTCTTTATTGTTACTGTTTTCTCAGTCTCGTCTGATACTTTGCTTCCTCTTTATTGTTGCTGTTTTCTCAGTCTCATCTGATACTTTGCTTCCTCTTTATTGTTGCTGTTTTCTCACTTCTCGTCTGATACTTTGTTTCCTCTTTATTGTTGTTGTTTTCTCCATCTCGTCTGATACTTTGTTTCCTCTTGATTGTTGCTGTTTTCTCACGTCTCGTCTGATACTTTGTTTCCTCTTTATTGTTACTGTTTTCTCACGTCTCGTCTGATACTTTGTTTCCTCTTTTTTGTTGCTGATTTCTCTCGTCTCGTCTGATACTTTGTTTCCTCTTTATTGTTACTGTTTTCTCTCGTCTCGTCTGATGCTTTGTTTCCTCTTTATTGTTGCTGTTTTCTCTCGTCTCGTCTGATACTTTGTTTCCTCTTTATTGCTGTTTTCTCACGTCTCGTCTGATACTTTGTTTTCTCTTTATTGTTACTGTTTTCTCACATCTCGTCTGATACTTTGTTTCCTCTTTATTGTTGCTGTTTTCTCACATCTCGTCTGATACTTTGTTTCCTCTTTATTGTTGCTGTTTTCTCACGTCTCGTCTGATACTTTGTTTCCTTCTGTATGTCCGGTGTCATTATACCGGTGACTTTTTTCCAGTCCTGGTTTGGGGTTATCTTTCTTTCACTTTGTACCCATCATTCCTTCCTCTTTGTGAATCTTATTAACCTGTTGGCTGCTGGTCTTTTCTGGGGTTCTCTGTGCTTTGATGCTGATACTTAGCTGATTTGTCTCATACAGTGTTTCGCTCTTCATCTCTCGCTCCCTGCGATGTGTCGCGTCCCGGGCGCTGCCGCTCATCATTTCTGAGCTCCAGGTACAATAAAGATCCTCACCATCATTAAATATTTCATGAAACAATGGAAGTAGAAAAATGTAAAGTTTCATTCTCCACCTGCTGCTCGGAGACTGCCTGCAGGGGCGACACCAGTGAGTGGAAGCGGCGGTGCTGGTGGTGGCTCCTCTCCTCCTCCCAAACCCAGAAAAGCCTCCACCGCCCATGAGCCCCTTAGAAGAACCTGTCTCCCTGACAGCTGGAAGGGTTTGTGAGCGAGAAGCAGCCTGTCAGGAGAAGTCCCTACACTCTACCGCCCTCCCCCAATGTTGGAGCGATTCTCCGATTTCCCGCTCTCAGCACTTTCTACAACTTCTTGTCGGCAAAAATTCCTTCGCTGAATTATCAATTTGTGACGGCGCGAAGAGATAGATCAATGTTATTGCGCACACGCGAGCCATAATCCCGGGGTATTCTTAGCCGGAGCTGACACATAGCTCAGGAAGCTGCAACAAACACCTGCAATGAAAAGGCGATGTGTGCAGAGCCGCGGGCGATGGCGGCTGAAATGACAGCGCTGACAATCCGCGCCGCGGATAATGAGCCGACATGAGAGGCGCCCATCCCCGGCCGCTCTCCGCACCGGCATCCTCTGCTCCTTCCTCGGTTATTCCTCTTGTCTTCACGACCTTGAAACATTGGCGCAAAATTCAAAGAAAATTATCTGAAACTTCTGCACAAAATTTAAAGTTTGCTAATATATAGAAAATGCAGTCTGGTCTGCACCACTGCACACCAGGGCACACCACTGTACATCAGGGCACACCACTGCAGACCAGGGCACACCACTGTACACCACTGCAGACCAGGGCACAAAACTGCACACCACTGTACACCAGGGCACACCGCTGCACACCACTGTACACCAGGGCACACCACTGCAGACCAGGGTACACCACTGCAGACCAGGGCACACCACTGCACACCAGGGCACAAAACTTCACACCACTGTACACCAGGGCACAAAACTGCACACCACTGTACACCAGGGCACACCAGGGCACAAAACTGCACACCACTGTACACCAGGGCACACCAGGGCACAAAACTGCACACCACTGCACACCAGGGCACAAAACTGTACACCAGGGCACACCACTGTACACCAGGGCACACTACGGCACACCACTGCACACTAGTGCCCACCAGGGCACACAACTAGACACCAGGACACATCACTGCAGACCAGTGCCCACCACTGCACACCAGTGCACACAACTAGATACCACTGCACACCATTTCACACCAATGCACACCAGGGCACACTACTCCACACCAGAGCACACCACTCCACACCAGGACACATCACTGCAGACCAGTGCCCACCAGTGCACACAACTAGATACCACTGCACACCATTTCACACCAATGCACACAACTGCACACCAGGGCACACTACTCCACACCAGGGCACACCACTCCACACCAGGGCACACCACTGTACACCAGAGCACACCACTGCACACCAGAGCACACCAGGACACATCACTGCAGACCAGTGCACACCAGTGCACACAAGTAGATACCACTGCACACCATTTCACACCAATGCACACCACTCCACACCAGGGCACACAACTGCACACCAGGGCACACTACTCCACACTACAGCACATCACTCCACACCAGGGCACACCACTCCACACCAGAGCACACCACTCCACACCAGGACACACCACTGCACACCAGAGCACACCACTCCACACCAGGGCACACCACTCCACACCAGAGCACACCAGAACACACCACTGCACACCAGGGCACACCACTGCACACCAGAGCACACCACTCCACACCAGGGCACACCACTCCACACCAGAGCACACCACTGCACACCAGAGCACACCACACCAGAGCACACCACTGCACACCAGGGCACACCACTCCACACCAGAGCACACCACTCCACACCAGGACACACCACTGCACACCAGAGCACACCACTGCACACCAGAGCACACCACTGCACAATAGAGCACACCACACCGGAACACACCAATGCACACTAGTAGCTGTCGCAGGGAGCCTTCTTCTCATCCATCCCTCTGATGTTTTTCGGCACCCATGGCAAACATTTTTTTTTTTTTTTTACAAATAATCCCACTTTTTGTAAATGAGACTCCTATCAGTGTTCCTGTGTAATATCTGTCAAATTAACAAAGCACATTTGCAAATACTTTTCAATTTGTTGTCTGATATTCATGGATGGTTACATACTTGTAAAAACAATCAACATTGCAGTTTATTATCAAAAATCCTTTCCCTTCTCAGGAACGCCAGGTGTCCTCAGTGGAGATATAGTCACTGTACACAGTAAAGGTCGGGGGCGCTGGATCTCTGCCTGGGTATACTAATTGATCACAGACTTAACATGAGTCGACAGTGTGATGCAGCAGCAAAAAAGGCAAATACAATTCTAGGATGTATTAACAGAAGCATACAGTCTAGATCAGGTGAGGTCATTATTGTCATCTACTCCTCTTTGGTCAGACCTCATCTGGATACTGTGTCCAGTTTTGGGCACATTTTAAAAAAGACATCAACAAACAGGAGCAAGTTCAGAGAAGAGCGACCAGAATGGTGTTCGGTCTGCAAACCATGTCCTATGAGGAACGGTGTCAGGATCTGGGAATGTTTAGCTGCAAAAAAGAAGACTGAGAGGAGACTTAATAGCTGTCTACAAATATCTCAAGGGCTGTCACATTGTAGAAGGATCATCTTTATTCTCATTTGCACACGGAAAGACTAGAAGCAATGGGATGAAACTGAATAGGAGGCGACACAGATTAGATATTAGAAAAAACTTTTTGACAATTAAGGTGATCAATGAGTGGAACAGGCTGCCACAAGAGGTGGTGAGTTCTCCTTCAATGGAAGTCTTCAAACAGAGGTTGGACAGACATCTGTCAGGGATGATTTAGAGAATCCTGCTTTGAGCAGGGGGTTGGACCAGAAGGCCCAGGAGGTCCCTTCCAACTCTACCATTCTATGATTCTATGCACTCCCACTGTGAACAAGTGAAGCAGGTTACCTGATGAAGTGCAGACATGGGGAGGGTACACAGAGGAATTCACAGGTAGCTGACAGTTGTTGGAAGAACTTTTACTGTGTACATCCTCATTACTAAAGAGATGCTAATCAATGCAAGGTGACGAATACTGCTCTGAAGGCAGCGGCGCAGCTCCGCATCAGAGGCCTCACATGGTAATGGAAGTACAATATTCTCCATACCATAGCCATAAACTCCAACATTGACACAATCCATGAATACAATATAAATTGCAAATGAAGGGCGGCGTTACCAATGTGAGACATGTAGAGCAGGAGAGCAGACTGTCAGTCATTATATGTTTGGAGTCTGGAGAAGAACAGGAAGAACAAGAGTCTGGAGGAGACAAAAGAGTCTGGAGGGGACAGAAGAGTCTGGAGGAGACAAAAGAGTCTGGAGGAGACAGAAGAGTCTGGAGGAGACAAAAGAGTCTGGAGGAGGCGGAGGAGTCTGGAGGAGACAGAGGAGTCTGGAGGGGACAGAGGAGTCTAGAGGGGACAGAGGAATCTGGAGGAGACAGAGGAGTCTGGAGGGGACACACGAGTCTAGAAAAGACAGAGGAGTCTAGAGGAGACAGAGGAGTTTGGAGGAGTATGGGGAACAAAAGCGTCTAGACAGCACATAGAGGTCTGGAGAAGGAGGACAAAGGAGACTGGAAGTTACCGAAATAATAATAATAAAATTAATGGAAAGAGGTAACTTGGGTGTAATTTTTCTTAGAATCATAGGGTTGGCAGTAATTGAACCATCACCATGTAGATGTATATATGATATATCATGTTGGATCGTTTAATCATGTTTAGGAATATCGTTCACGCAGCTTCCTCCTCTGGCAATGTTTAAAGAGAACCTTTCTGTAATTTTTTCATGTTGAACTGGAAACACATATAATAGTGGTGTCTGCACAGCCTGCACTGCCCTTCCCCCACACTGACTCATGCAGGAGGTGAGACCAGGAGATCAGCCCATTTCACACACTGTGAAACCTCCAGTAAGCTACAAAGGGGGCGTGTTCTTGGCTTTGAGAGTCGCTGCTGCTTATGATTGGTCAGCATCATAGAGGGAGAAGAAGTACACACCCCCAGTGAAAACTGTCTGATAACACCCACTTGGACATAACAAAAGTTAACTCTTTAGGTGTCAAATACTTTGATTGCTAATATCTCCACAACGGAAAACCAAAATGGAATAAAGCAAACAAAAAACCCCAATACATTCAGCAGGCAGTGTTACATTGTATGTCCAGTTCAACATTTAAAATTTTGATGAAAATCCTCTTTAATCTATTTGTCGTCAGATGATGTAGCTATAGGGGTGGGGAAGCCCTATAATGAAGCATTGCCTCTTCTCCTGTCACTGACAGACTTCTTTTCTCGGTAAACGGCTGTTTCTGGACGACTGTATGGCTTTATACAAGTCAAGTTCACACCCTTATTATTCCTTATTGCTCTTCACCATGTTCTCAGAGCTTAATAGATTGCGGTGGGCGCCCCACTGCTGGCAATCTGACAAGGCCGCTGGAGAAGTGGATGCGACCCCAATTACCCCGTTAGCTAGAGTCGAGCAGGGGCTGCAGCCAGCTGTGTGCAGGAGATTGCAAAAGCAGCAGGAGGAGCGGATTCTGCTCCTGGTGGATAATTACCTCCTCAGCTGAACATAGGGGCATTGTGCCGGGGCCAAGAGGACGCCTCTCTGCCAGGGAAGGGTTAATCCTCCCTGCAGGATGGAACATATCCTCCTGGAGGGAAGACACAATGTAACAAGTCCATTCATAGACAGAAGAGCTTAACCCCTTAGTGACCAGGCCTGAAGGCACCTCAATGGCAGAACATTTGTTTCGCGTTTTGGCCTCTCCGCATTTCGGTGGCCATAATATCTATTATTTTCTTCGGCGCTGCTGTTTGAGGCTTCGTTTTATGTAAAGATTCTGACCCTCTTGTTCATGCAATTGTTTTCTTTGATCTCATTAGAATGTGCACATTAAAGATTCAGATCGAGGGCAGCAAAACTATGAAGGAACACATATGGTAAAAAGGAGTAAAACACATGATACAAAATAGCATTTGTCTTACCCCTCAGATTCCTCATGTGCCCACCTGTTACTCTGTTACCCCTCGTCATTATCTCTGCAGCTTCATCAGGTGGTCTCCTGATATAGCTCCAATGATCAGGCCGCCTCTTCAAGAATTCATATGTGGGGGTCACCGGCCTTCAGAAAGTGTTTGCGAACATCAGGTGTTTTGCAGCAGCAGTGACAGTGCGCAGCCCCAGACAGGAAGGAACCTATTCCAGAATTATTCTAAGCCAGAATATGGCAAGAATCGATCAACTAAGAGAAGCCACAGTCCATCATTACTGAAGGACATGACGGTCAGTCACTAGAAAACTGCCCAGAGTTTTATGTCTTTCTACAACAATTAAGGAATCTGCTTCCCTGACCTTTTAGGGTCATCACAACACAATACCAGACCCCAATCAGAGGGTAATAAAACTTTCACTCCTTATCTATGAACTAGTCATATTTATGTTCGTCCCTCTGCCATAATGACAGTTCTGCTTCACGTCACTTGTCTTACCTATTGCATTATTCCTGTGTCCTGTTGTGTATATAAATATGTGATTCTTCAGCTTTTGTTTTAGTCTTTGCCTGATGAAGAGACCTGAGTAGTCTCGAAAGCTGCAATTTGTTACCATCTTTTCAGTTAGCCATTAAAAGGCATCAACCACTGAGGACTCTCAAGTCTAAATATTTTTCTAGAAAACTGAAGGTATTCTCAAGTGCAGTCATGAAAACCATCAATTACTATGATGACTCTGGCTCTCCTAACGACTGCACCAGGAAAGGAAAAGCAAGAATGACATGTGCTGCAGAGGATAAGTTCATCAGAGTTAGGCCTCTTTCACACTTCAGTCGTGCGACGTCAGTTAAAATCCACCAAAGTGTGAAAATAGCGGATCCGCCAGAAAATTGCAAAAACAGATGCAAACGGATACGTTTTCTGACGGATCCACTATGAACTTTTCAACCCGGAAAATGCAGGTACGCATGTCTCTCACGGAGGGAGTCCAATCCTGTATACTGTCCCCATCCTCGTCCCCTTCCTCGTATAATGCCCCCCATCCTGGGCCCCTTTGTATAATATCTGTTCTGCTGCTCTTTTCCAACACATAAAAAAGTAAAGCTTCTTCTGCTCCCACGACGTGTGGCGACCACTTCTGTAGCGAGCAGCTGACTTCGGCATGCCTGCCATGGACAGCGCTGGCACGCTGACATCCGCTGCCGACCTCCTATTGGCTGGTGGTGTGTATTGCAGTGCAAGGAGCAATACACTTCAGCTGAACGTGTGTCCTGAGTCCTGAGATGCACATCCAGCTGAAATAGGCGCTGGCCGCCCTCCCGCACGGTCCTGGTCGCGGTTGCCCCCTCAGTGACTGTGATCGTTATGTCCCTGCCTTTGCGGTTTCACTGCAAACCATTGTGTGAATGGGGGCGTCCGGACTTGTGACCGGCCCTGTCAGTACAAAAAAGGTTTTTATTGTTACTAAATATTAATTTTAGCTTTTTTTCATGCTTCTTATAATTGCTTTTTATAAACATTTGTTGCATAATTTCCCGCGAGAGGTAATAAAAGAGTCGGGTTTTGTTTTCACTGCTCTTTCTCTCTGTAACTATAGCGTTAATATCGTCCTATAGGGATAGAAGTCAGCGGTAAAGTGGATCGGGGTCGGCCAGGATCCTGCAGGCCGGCTACACCCGGGAGACACCCGGCAATCATGTGGTCGCCGGGTGCCATAGACACTGGGAGACCGTGTCTGCCTGCTGCTTAGGTCTCGCGGCTGCCCCGGACAGCTGCTCGCCAGCTCCCGCTGATCGCATCAAACGTCTTCTGTTGTGAATGTGCTAGAAGTGAATTCTGAGCAGAAGCTCCCTCTGGTGGTTACAGACAGTGCTGGACTGTTCAGTGAGGATTGTGAAGATTGGCGATCAGGTGTTACTGACTGGTCTTATATAAGGGAGGTTCCCTCCCATCAGGGTTGCCGGTGATCAATTGTTCTGGTCTCATCTTTGATTCCTGTTCACTTTGAAGCTTGCTGTTTCGTGCCTGCATCTTCTGCTAACAGATAAGACATTTTCTTCTTTTAGTTTTTTGGTGCTTGCTTTTTGCATTTTGTCCTGCACTTCTGTGGGGGCCTTCAGGGTCCCCTCCGGGGGCTTGTGCTCCTCTCAGTTTTGTTCAGCCACTGTTGTTTGTTCATTTGCCTTTTCCAGTTTTTTCAGTGGCTGCTGTTTAGTTTTGTTACACCAGAGAACTAATTTAGGTGGTAGAGGTCGTGTGATCTCAGGTGTTTTTGTAATTAGTAGAGTTGGCTTTTTTTAGGGTTTTTTGGGATTGCAGTAAGTATCCTTCCTATCCTTTTCTGTCTAGGCAGATTGGGCCCCAGCGTTTGCTCATACTATTTTCTGTCTGTGTCTGTATCTCCTCTTGTCTAACCGCCATTACATGTTTGGGGGCTTCCTATGTTCTTTGGGGATCTGCTCCGGGGCAGATAGTTTTCCTCTTTCTGTCTTTAGGTGTAGTTAGCTTCTCAGGCTGTGACGAGGCGTCTAGGACCAACGTAGGAACGCTCCACGGCTGCCTTTAGTCGTGGTGGTTAGTCAGGGTACTGCAATCCAATAGATTCCAACCTCTCTGGTGTATTTCCTTTTTTGCCTGCTCTCCTCAGCTACCAAATCATAACAGTCTTCACGGCAAACTGGGAACCCAAACTTCACAGCCGACCGCAGGGTCACTGCATCATCCGCAGGGGAAGCACAGATTGCGCTCTTTCCCACGGTTCCTCTAGAGCGCACTGCTTTCACAGCCTCCCACAAGACGTGTTGTCACCTCTCCGGCCACATTTATGTATTTGACATTGACAACCAAGTTTTTTTTTTTAAATACATTTTAATAAATGCCCCGTTTTGTGTTCACAGCCCTGGTGACGACCTATGCATCTAGTGATAGACTACAAACATGCCCTTATCTGCTGCCTCCGCAGGCTCGCCGCCTCCATTCTGCCCCCTACTCTATGGTCCAGTACGTTTGGTAGATCAGCGAGGAAAGTCCAGCTTTATGGACGACTGTCCTCAACTCGGTGCCCATTTACTAAGAAGTGGAGTAACGCATGACTACAGGGTCAGACTACACTGTGATTGTAGTCTGTTACTATGGAGACACAAAGGTCTGCGGAGGAGCTGTATACAGAAAACATTTTTTTCTGAGACTTTTGCTGCATTTGTAGTTTAGATGTTTTGTAGCAGATGGAGATATGCGGTGCTGCGCTTCTATGTCTCCCCCTCGTCCCCAGATACGGCTCCGCCACCAGCAGAACATTCATCTACAGCAGAACTCCGCCACCGGGGAAACGTTCTGTAACATCTACTCTGTAATCTCCACCATGAGCTCTCAGACGCCTCCATCCACCCTGGTCCTCTCCGAGCTCCGGCACTGACCCCATAAGGCGGAAAGTACACAAGTTTCTGTGCAGGTCAATAAGTCAAAGGTAAAAGTTGGCGTGAAAGGTAGAAAATTGTATCAATCTTCCCAATTTTTTGTGTTTGATTTCCGGCTTTATTTCCAAAAGCTCCACCTAAAAGCAGCTGAGCTTCCAGCCCTGAAGGCCAAAGCTTTTGATGCAGTCAGGCTCTGGTGACAGATTTTCCTCCTCGTACATGTATGGCGACCTTCACGCAGCTTGGCCGAGCTTCTCCCATTTCTGACCCTCTCAGAGCCACAGACATTGGTAACAATCGCGTCTTTGATGCCCTCTAAGGCTACGCAGGGAGCTCTCCTGGGTTGTGGTCACCGTGCGTTTTCTGCACAGTTTTTAGGGTGGAAAATGAGCGGAAACTCTCCTCAGAAGCAGACTACTCCTCTACTAGGGGTATGATCGCACAGAGGGTTTTTATGTGGATTTTGGAGCTGCTTCTGCCGGCCTTATTGGGTCTCTTTTAATGCCAAATTCTGGGATGTCAAAGAAAACGTTTTGGTCACCCCACCATCACTGGAACTAGAGGCTGCAGTCTTCGGGGCACCGTGACCCTTGGCCTCTCTTGGTCGCACCCAGATGACCTGATTGTCCGATGGTGCGATAGCGACTTCCATGCAGGTGCAGTGTTTCCAGGTGACAGCACCATGCACAATCTGAGTTTTGCTCCATAGATATGGCGGTAAGAAGCATTTTCCGTGCATGTGGAGCGTCTTTACAGCCCAGCGCTCGGGCCACCAGTCGGGTCACCATCCACCTGCCGTTACATTCATGCTCCATTTTACTGTAAGAAAGGCGCTGGAAACAGACGTCGTGTGACCCGCGGAGCCGCTTCCTATAACCTGCGCTATAATCCACGTTCCCGGACAGGTTAATGCTCGACAATCCTCCTCAGATTAAATTAGTCAGAATAATTAGCGGAGAATGTGTTGGTAGAAATCACTTAGCGTGTAATTATCTATTCCTGCAGGACGGAGGGATTTATCCTCCGCGGCTCAGTGCTCCGGGATTATCACTGCTCGCTTAATATTCCTGTTCTGTGTCCTATATTGTGGGAGACGCCCGGCGTGTGGCATTATAAGATAAGACGTGTAAACCCACAGTATCACCCCGAGCAGAGGAACCGGCCGGGTGGAAAGAGTCACCGACATGGAGTCAACTGCAGATGTCCCAGAGGAGACATAGTCATGGTCTGCAGACAGGAAGGGGCCCCGGGCTGAAAAGACGAGATAGACACCGTCCTTCATCATTACCACACACCACGCTCCTTCAAAGGACGGTCCATCCCCACCGGTCACTGACGAGGGCATCACATGACCAACCAGACCCCTCAAACAGGATAATGCCCAATGGCACCGGCCAAACCTCTGTCCCAGGGTCACATTGAGCCAACCTCAAGGGTCACCATAAAGGTTAAGGAATTGTCTTCTGGCAGATCAGAGGTAAGTCTGCCGGAGTTGTTGGGTGAAGCAGTATGATGCTCTTCAGATCAGTTCCCAATATTTATCTCACTCTGCTTATAGACATCAGGGGACATCGATCCTTGAGTTTATGGAACTTGTGACATTTCCTGACGTGCAGCAAATGTATCAATATTTTTTGTCATTATGCCTTATTTATCTACTTATTCTAAAAACGTAAAAATTACAGGGAAGTTATAGTTATAGAGATATAACTAAAGCAATCAGCAGAAACCCCACAGTAAGGAAATAGTAAGACGTGTAAAAAACCCAGGGGACTTGGATAATAGTAAAGAAAGCGAGTTCAGGACACTGGAGCAAAACCAAAAACGTGTGTCCGGTCCTGGTCCTGCTCTGCCCCCAACTATTCTGAGGCCTGCCTGCAAATAGCGAGGTGAGAAGCAAGACTTAGGGACTGTCCTAACTGGCGTCATCTTGTCACAGTGGGATGGCTTTTATGCTTTTTTGATCAAAACAATGTTAACTAAGTTCCCAATGTTTTCACATGTCTTACTATTTCCTTACTATGGAGAGTTTTATTCTAGGTTATATTTCTCTAATAATGGACACAGGTTTTAGAACAAATCAAACCAAGACATGTCACTGGAAGCAAGGGTCACCAAGCTATGACCTGTCTACTGTGGGCACATCCTACAAGGTGTGCCATCACTGGAGAAGGACACCATGGTGAGAAGAATAGAAGGAACAAGGCGAAGAGGAAGAGCAGCAACCGATGTCTCGATGCAATCAAGATAACAGCGGAGAAGACCCTGGTGGACCTATCTAGACCCTGGTGGACCTATCTAGACCCTGGTGGACCTATCTAGGCTGCACAGGATCCATCTTCCTACGGAGAGAAGGACATCATGGTCAGAAGAATAGAAGGAACAAGGCGAAGAGGAAGAGCAGCAGCCTGATTCAATCAAGATAACAGCGAAGAAGACCCTGGTGGACCTATCTAGACCCTGGTGGACCTATCTAGGCTGCACAAGATCCATCTTCCTACAGAGAGAAGGACATCATGGTCGGAAGAATAGAAGGAACAAGGCGAAGAGGAAGAGCAGCAGCCGATGGCTCGATGCAATCAAGATAACAGCGGAGAAGACCCTGGTGGACCTATCTAGACCCTGGTGGACCTACCTAGACCCTGGTGGACCTATCTAGACCCTGGTAGACCTATCTAGGCTGCACAAGATCCATCTTCCTACAGAGAGAAGGACATCATGGTCGGAAGAATAGAAGGAATAAGGCAAAGAGAAAGAGCAACAGCCTGATTCAATCAAGATAATGGTGGAGAAGACCTTGATGGACCTCTCTAGACCCTGGTGGACCTATCTAGGCTGCACAAGATCCATCTTCCTACAAAGCCTTCCTCCATCATGTCGTCATACCTCGGAGATCAAGCTGAAGGCTGATAATAATGATTAATGGCCACAGTGTGAATGTGCACTTATACCAACTGCAGTTTTTTATTTTATTTCTGTAAACAAGTTGCAATAAAATCCCTTATTGTAGTCAGGTCATCGCAGTCTTAAAAAAAGTTTATGGAGCACCAAAAGTCATGCATAAAATGTCACAATTTGCACTAGATTCACCATCTTGACGCCGTGGTGTCCTGCACCTTATCTAACACTGACAGGTTGCTGTAATGTTGGAAACGTTGGACCATTTCTGCCCAATGTATTGTTAGAGTGTGACCCTGGATAGATAAGAAGTGCTGGGGCGGAAGTGAGTCCACTAAGGATTTGGTGGAAATTACACCATTTTTGATAACTGTGGGCCAAAACTTCCAAAAAGAGACTGCGAACTCTTCTGTGGGGTTGGAAAACCTCACAAATTTTGAGAACGATTATGGAGTCAAATCACATATCCTGCGAGAGAGGGTTGTAGAGCGGAGATTAGGGTTTGGGTGAGGCACAGAAAGGGTTTGGGAAAAACGCCTCGGGTGGACGAAACATAAGACCTCGGTCTCCTTGGCAGACGGACATGAATTAGCTGAAGACTGTAAGAGGGGCTGACCATTGCCCCCCAGATTCCCCATGTTTCCAGGGTCTCCGTATTGCTGATCACATCCATCCTGGAGGACGACTCAAGGACTTATTTTTCCTGGGCACCATTTTTAATTCTCTGCAATCGTTCCTATTTCTTGGGTCGTGATGAATAGTTGCTCCAGGTTGCGGTCAGTCCAGGATCCTCTGTGGCTGCAGATCGTTCACTAACCTTGATGAGATGCGGTCTGCAATGTCCAACGCTTCAGAGCGATCTATCACAGGCGATGACCGCAGCTCCTCGGAGATGATGAGTGCCGACTCCGCAGTTTATCTACTGATAAGAAGTGACATAATATATCGGCCTCACTTCTTGGCATGAGCTCTCTCGTCACCGGAGCCCGGGGCAGCGCGCTCTGTCTTACTCGTTGCCCGCGCCGCTCTCATCCTTCATCAGGTTTTACCTATCGTTGTAATGGATTTTGCTTTAAGAACAGAGGAGACTTTCTCCCTGAGACGAATCGTTTTCTGTCTTTTATGTCCGCAGGTTTCATAGACAAACAATAAAAAATTTACATCTTGGAAAGTCCAGAAACCAGTTATACATATATACCAAGAGAAATTCCCAGGAGACGCGGAGACTCCACTGGCGACAAAGCCACAATGGCTAAATGGCTCCATGCAGACATATTTATCCTCATTTTTCATGTGCTAAATATATGAACGACATCCTCTGACAAGTGAAGGAGCTGACACACAGGTCCGAGCTGCAATTATACCCTAAATAGGAATTGTCAGAAATTTTACTGTCTGTCTGCAGACACCACTAGGGGGAGCTCCCTGTATACAGAGA
>VIAB01053013.1:0-10179 GCA_009801035.1 Oophaga pumilio | reverse complement strand
TTTTCCTATTAACATTCTATTAATATCTTTTATGAGTAATTAGCCGGACACTGTGTCCTTTAGTTGCGCACATTGAACTATTGTATCTTTACATGATATTTAATGTCTTTATAATATACGGAATGTTAAAATGAGTCTCTATTTAATATCTGGAATTTTTTTGTTAACAAAGGTTAGCATTAGTGATGAGCGAATGTGCTGGGATATGGTGTTATCTGGCCATGCTCGTGTGCTAATAGAGTATCTTCAGCATGCTTGAATGCTATGTTTGAGACACCGCGGCTACATGTCTCGCAGCTGTTTGACCATATCTGCAAGTGTTGCAGCTGTCGAACAGCCGTGAGACATGCAGCCACTGTGTCTCTAACATAGTATTCGAGCACGCTGAAGATACTCTATTAGCACACGAGCATGCTCACATAACACCTTATCCAACACGTTCGCTCATCACTATTTAGCATTAGTGATGAGCGAGTATGCTCATTGCTCGGTTGGTCTCTGAGTATTTGGGAATACTCGGTTTAGTTTGTGTCCTCGCAACAGCATGATTTGCGGCTGCTAAACAGCCTGAATACATGCAGGGATTTCCTAACAAACACGCAATCCCCACATGTATTCAGGCTGTCTAGCAGCCGCAAATCATGCAGCTACAGCGACACAAACTAAATCTCAGAGCATTCCCAAATACTCAGAGACCAACCGAGCAACGAGCATACTCGCTCATCACTAGTTAGCATCCATTTCCTACAAAGGACTCTAGATTGCTCTTGCAACTTCAGGTATACTCAATAGTGATGTGCGTGCACTAAAATGCTTGTTTGCACGTTACTCCTAATGAACTTTTAGTACTTCTCAACTCGAGAAATGAGCATAATGGAAGTTAATGAGAAACTCGAGCATTTTTCCAGTGGACCCCCCCAGAATGTCTGGGGTGAGGCAGGAAAATCGCTGAAAAGGATGGAAACAGAGCTCAAATAGACTGGGACCAGCATGTAGAATACGCCTGGACACCTTTCTCTGGTATCTGATGGAAACAATGTTGTCATTTTATTGCGCCACTTTTATGGACTGACAATAAAACATACAAAACTGAACATAAAATGGATTTTACAGGAAAAAATTTTAGAAAACATTCTTTAATGACTTGTATATAAGGCCCCTTTCACACGTCAGTGTCTCCGGTACGTGTAGTGACAGTTTTTTCATGTAACAGAGACACTGACACACGTAGACACATTCAAATGAATGGGTCTATGTAGATGTCAGTGTGTTTTCACGGACCAAGTGTCGGCATGCAAAACATGCAGACATGTCCATTTTATCACAGACACACGTCTCGCAAAACATCCTGCACACGTGCACACGGAGAAAACACTTTGATGTCCTCCGTGTGCACGGTCGGCTGCCGGGGAAGAAGCGCTGCAGTAAGCACTGTTCCCCTGCCTGTGGTGCTGAAGCTGCCTGTCATTCTTCTTTCCTTCTCTGCCGGAACCAACCAGGCAAAACTATACAGGTGTGGGCTGCTATTCTCAGGCTTGTAAGATGTCATGAAAATGGCCCCCCCAGCCTAAAAACAGCAGCCTGCAGCTGTCCAGAAAAGGCGCATCTATTAGATGCGCCTATTCTGGAGCTTTATCGGGTTCTTCCCACTTGCTTTGTAGCGGTGACAAGTAGGGTAATAAGGGGTTAATGTCACCTTTCTATTGTAAGGTGACATTAAGCCCGGGTTAGGAATGGAGAGGCGTCAATAACACACCTATCGATTGCTGATCCTAGAGTTATTCAAGGGTTAAATAAACACACACATTAAGAAGAAAGTATTTTAATGAAAGAATACACTACACAGTTTTAAAATCTTTATTATACTCCTAATCCCGTATTGAAGCCATTGTTCTCCTGGAAAAAATGCAAAATAAAAAAGCAACAATATACCCATACCTGTCAGCCGTACAGTCAAGTCCCATGGAGCAATCCAGTTTAATCAGTTTACAGCCGGAGCGCTGCTAATGCGACTGCTCCGACTATAAAATACTGGGGAATCAATGGAAGCAGTGCGCACAGGCTCAGTGACTGGGAGTGATGTCACGGAGTCTGTGCTCCCTGACAGCTGAACTCCTGTGACCTCAGCACCATCATTTTCCCACGAAGCTGAGGTCACAGGAGTTCAGCTGTCAGCGAGCACAGACTCAGTGACGTCACCACTTGTGTACTGTAGTGCTTCTTCCCCGGCGGGCATCCGTGTGGTCCTGATGCGGCACACGTGCGACACACGGTTGCCACACGTGTGCCACACGGATGTACCACGTATACACACAGACACGGATATCTCCAGTACTGATTTTTCCGGTACCGGAAATATCTGGACGTGTGAGACCGGCCTAAGGCAAAATAAGAAATAATAATAAAAAAAACCTGCCTCCTCCTCCACCCCTTAGACTATGTTCACACCTATCGTTTTTGCTGCATTTTTACACTTTTATTGCTTTCAATGGGGAAAAAAACACTACAAAAACAATGAATGAATTGACATGCTGCTTCTTTAAAAAATGCAGCAGTTTTCCAGTTCAGTCAGGAAAAAAAGGAATTATGTGCAAGAGATTTATTAATTTTTTTCCCATTTGTAAGAAGTGTGACTACTAGACTGTTGAAGCCTATACACTAAGTGCAAGGCCTATATAAAGCAAATTAAGAAATTAAAAAAAAAACACCTCTTCAACCCCTTAGGCTAAGTTCTCACGTAACATTTTTGCAGTTTCTCATTATTTCAAAGATGAAAAAAAGCATTCACCGGTAAATATAATTTTAACATTTTACTACCTTATCTGGGCATGTGGTATGTACATCGAATGACGTGATGCGGCCAGCCAATCACAGTAATGCCAGTATCCAACATGGCTACAGCATTACCGTGATTGGCAGGCAATCCCTGCATGTTTAGTGGTTCAAAATCAGGTGCCAAACATGCTTGCTTGGTGGGGAATCGAGCATGGTGAGCGAGTACCCGGATATTCAATCATGTATTAAGCTTCTCGAGCACCATGATGCTCGATCGACTAGCAAGAAGTGCCGAGCGTATTCGTCCATTACAAATACTCAACAATCGTTTTTAACATCTTATGCAACGTGTGTGCCTAAAGTATGTCCAGGTGTGCAGTGTGTGTGTGACTAGACTGTGCAGAGTGTACAGTGTATGCGCTGGTGTATGTGCAGGTGAGCAAGGTGGATGATTGGTGTGTGCCGATGTGTGGACAGGTGTGTGCAAGTGTGCAGTGTTTCTGCTGGTGTGCAGTGTGTGTGACTGGTGTGTATGCAGGTGCACAGTGTGACAGGTGTGTGAGCAGTATTTGTGACTGGGGTGAGTGCAGGTGTGCAGTATGTGAGACGGGTGAGTGCTGGTGTACAATGTATGTGCAGCGTGTGACGTGTGTGTGTGTGAAGGTGTGCTGTGTGTGACTAGGCTGAGTGCAGGTGTGCAGTATGTGCGACTGGGGTAAGTGCAGGTGGACAGTATGTGAGACTGGGGTAAGTGCAGGTGTGCAGTGTATGAGACTGGGGTAAGTGCAGGTGGGCAGTGTGTGAGACTGGGGTAAGTGCAGGTGTGCAGTGTGTGAGACTGGGGTAAGTGCAGGTGTGCAGTGTGTGTGACAGGGGTAAGTGCAGGTGTGCAGTATGTAACTGGAGTGTGTTCTATATGTCTATAGATATTGTATTGTAGTTGTGTTGTGAATGTAAGTGGAAAGTGTGTACGTTTCCAAAATATATACAGATGTTTTTATGACAAGTCATAGTATGTCCTTCTTTCCTAATGCTTTTGCTTGTTATACAAATTGCGCATTGCTAATGTAACAAACTAATATGCCAGCTATTGCAGTAAACTTGGGTGAGCTGGGGTGGATTATGAAGACTTTGTCTTGGATACCAAAAGTACTTGTCCCGCCACTAATATTATGTATATGTCTACATAAAACCACAAAAGAAAAATAAAACACAACAAATTACACTGTATCATAATTTATTTAACAGAAAAGAGGCCAAAATGCAGACGCAGAGCATGAAAAATTATGTACACCCCATGAATCAATAGCTTGTAGATCGATCTTTAGCAGTAATATTTTGCAATTGTCTCCCACATCATCAGGAATTTGGACCCACTCTTCTTTACAGCGTAGCTTAAAGGGGTTGTCCACTACTAGGACAACCCCTTCTTGATCATAAAATTAAAAAGGTTATACTAAACTCCCTTGCTGGCGTCTTTCCAGCAGTGTCGGCAATCGGGGGCCTGAGGCTCACATGAGGACAAATAGAACATGAAGAAGAGGTCCAGGCTGCAGCTGCTCTCTGACTTCCTTTTCCTACTCAATTGAACAGGAGGCGGGGACTGTGACGCCAGCTCTGATTGGGCGCCGGAGTCCCGGGTCACAACAACAGCACGTGAGCTCTGGGCGAAGGAGTGCCAACACCACGGGAACGGATCCAGCAAGGGAGGTGAGTATAAGCTTTATTATTTTATGGGGGCCAAGTGAGGGGTATGAGAGCAAGTTGTCGAAGTAGTGGACAACTTTTTACGATAAATGAAGTCTGTAGACAATCATTTATACACAGGTCTCACAAGGTCCCATCATTTCAATTGAGTTGAGGTCTGGACTTTGAACGAGCCACTGCAACAAAAATAATGTCAAGTGGTAATTTATCATGTGTTGTACTTACTTAGTTTTAAGACATTCTACAGACCAGATTTTTTTATGCGCTGATACTCAAAATTATAGCATTCAAAGAGGGTGTACTTTGTTTTTATCATGCTTTTTTATTGGATACTGTTAGTTTGCTTTTATAGCTTCACCAGCTTAGTGTAATGGAAAAATTTTATAACAATGTAATTAAAAAAAGCTAATGGTGGAAACATATCTACATTGATTGTATGATGTATGAAAATCGATAAGTATCTAAAACTGAATTTACATTCATTGTGCTCTCAAATGTTTTTGTCACAATCCTGAGTTCTAGCATTGACTTTGCCTTTTTCTTAATCCTATATTTTTTTAATAAAATATCCTTTACCACAATACTGTCATTTTTTCCCCATAATTTTATGATTTTTTCTTCTTCATTTCTAAACACAGAGTAAGATAAGTTGTCATAGATCTCTCTTTGTAGCCAAGACATCACAGAACCTGGGGCATGAACCTCCGCTTGCTGTAGTTCATCCATAAATGCTAATTTTCACCTCTTTCAGTTGTTTTCAGACATTTACTAGTGCAGAATAAAATAATTCTTGCAGGAACCTTCTGTATTAATGGAACACTTGTGTGACTCCAATTAGAAGGTCATCTTCTCAGCCTGAACCATTTTATGATATTGTATAAATTACAGTCTGTAGCCTCCATGTCATCTATAAATGCTACAGTTCTCTAAATAAATGGGATTTCCGTACAGGCGAGAGCCGAGCACTACAGCAAATTGTTTGGAAAAAGGCAGTAGATCTCTGTAGTGTGCATGAATCTAGATGAATATTAATGAGGTCTACTGCAATAATGTAAGGCTGAAAAGTTCAAAACTCAATTCTCTTTCTCTCTGAAATGCTGGAAATAAGAAAATGTTTTCCTTTACCCTACGAAGGCACCATGGTGTATCAATAATTCAGCTGCCTCAGGTGACCTTGTACAGCTCTTTCCTTCATACATGTCAGATCGTTAGTTCATTATAGCTGATCTCTTTAAAAGTTTGAAAGGTTTGTAGGATAATGCTTGTTGTCATAAATTAGATATGAGAATGTATTATATATATACAACTTAAAGGAAACCAGCAAACTAAATATCCATCCCATTTCCTCTACTCAAAACTACTCAAAAGTTGGTCCAACAACAAATGGTGCATTCTTAATACCAATTCTAAAAATTGATGCATCGATAATTTAACTCACCACTTTGGTATAATTGAGTGATATCATATAAGCACTAGGGTTAGCAAAATTTCTCATAATTACAAAGATTTGTATTTTAACATAAATATATACATAAAAGTATATGTTACTCTTTCAACTTAGAAGAGTGTGATGCAATTGGATGTTCCACCCCCCATTAAATGATGTGTTAGGCAGAGACTTGGAACACCTTCACCTTGTTCCTTGTTGCCGAATTCTAATATTTGATGAGACTCCCAAAATATTAGAAACCGTCTCTGAAAATCTGAGTATGCAATATGCCAAAAAAGTTGAAGGGTTCTTTTAACAACCACCCCCTCTTCCCAATTGGAACTTTCTTTCTGGTTGGGGGAAATCTAGGGTGGGTCGGTGGGCATTCTTCGGCAGTATTAGGGACATTTCTGACAGAACTGTGGGTGGAACTTAAAGATCCTTATTTTCCTAATAACAGTGTTTTTAAATATGCTATTTTGGTCAGCACTTTGCAAACCAATATTACAAGTAGAAAATAAACAGTGAAAATTTATCATGGAAAGATGTCCTTCTTGGTGTTTTTCAAATGCTGAAGAGTGTGTGACACAAGTTTTGGCATTTTGGCTGTTTACCAAAACATATTCAAGATACAGTTATATAATCAATATGGGCTTAAAGTGCAGACTCAGCTTTAATTTAAGGTTATTCCCATCCTAATTAGATTAAGGGTTTAGGAATTAAAACTCTTTAATATGTAGCTGTCTCTTTTTCAAGGTATCAAAAGTAATTGGACTATTATCTCAAAAGCTCTCTAATGGGCTCAATGGGCTATTCCCTCATTAATCCATCATCAATTAAACAGGTAAAAGGTCTGGAGATAATTCTAGGTGTGGCATTTTCATTTGAAAGCTGTTGCTGTGAACCCACAACATCTGGTCAAAGGAGCTCTCTATGAAAGAGACTACGTTTTCTACACAGTGTTCCCCTTCGCGCATCTGTGCAGGTGCACTTATCTGTGTCCTGCCGAGAGCAGAGCAAAGTACTGCAGTGCGCATGTTCTGGGAAAGGTCAAAAGAGCGCCGGCGCATGCACACTAAAGTACTGTGCTCTCCCCTCGGCAGGGCAGAGAAAAATGCACCTGCGCAGAAGCGTGAAGGAGAATACTGTGTGGATATTGTAGGACACGTCATCCACATGAAGCACAGAAGTAGGATGGCATTGCATGGAGAGGCGAGGCACCGGACCAAGACCAGCGACACCCATTGGACTGGACCACCCTGTAGGTGAGTATAATTACATAGTTACATAGGTTGAAAAAAGACCTAGGTCCAGCAAGTTCAACCTTTCTCCATCAATTGTACATTTTGTCACTCATTTAACTATAACCCACAATGTTACGTGCATCAAGGAATAATAGGTCTTTTTATTTTGCCTGACAGGATGAAATTGAATCGTAGTTGCAACATTATAGAATGCTATCACATGGGGCTGAAAGGTAGTGGCCGTAGGCTATAGCAGAAACAAATGGTGACAGATTCTACTTGTATTAGGTAGAAAAATGCAAAATGTATGCACAGCTTCAGAGCCAAATTCCTCAATATTGAATTGGTTCGTTTAGCTTTGAAACATTTTTTTCTAAGGCATACTGTGCAAAAAATGTCTAGAGTGAAATGATTAAGTGTTGCACTTTGTCACTCATGTCAAATATGTATCCGGGAAACTAGGCATCGGCACATAAAGATACCGTAGTTAATTAAACAAGGAGAATTGAAGCACCTACAAAACCAAGTCTACATGTTCTTTCTCAACTGACTTGACCCCATCAGAAATGAATGTATGCTTTGCACAGCGAATAGTGAACTCTGACATCAGTTATGATTAGCAATATGTGAAAAGTGCCAAAAGCAGCAATTCGTGCTCCGCCATAGACACCCATATCATTAGATACACATTATAGCAGATGGAATATTTGTCAGCCAGTCGTGTTTGAAGATTTCTGGATTTCTGCCAATGTTAAGATTAAATTGCTCAGTCAATGAGAAAGCAGCTGGTTAATGGAAGTGATAAAACGTGAAACATATATTTTTATCTGAACAAGGAGCCCAAACATGCCCTAATAATTTCTTGACTTGTGCTTGTCGAAAGACTATATAAATCACACACACAATGATCTATTGGGCAACCTTTGACAGTTCGCTATTACAATATAGTCTATAAATATTTTGTTGGTTGACCTCCTTGAAAAGTGGTGCATTTTTTCATGCACTCTACGACAAATCTTACTCCTGTCAGGGACTGGGGTAAAATTTTTAGTTTAAGGTTTTGTCATGAATTAGACAAGCTGTGGTGTTTTGGCCCCATTCTGCCCTGCCACATGCAGCCCCACCCATCCTACCAGGGCTGGGCAAAAATGGCATGAATAAGACAAAAATTTCAATATTTTTGCACGACTCAGCAAAAATTTTGTAACTCTTCTTAGCAATTTATACCAGATATCTGGCTTAATCGCTTTGATGGCTTGGGGCCGTAGTCTTGAAATACTTGGATTGACGCCATAGTCTCAATTACCAGTATTAGTTGAGGATAAAAAAATACATCACATACTAAGTCACGCTGCCAGGTAGTTTGCCATCGTACACGTACATTGGTTAGCAAATTGCCTAACAGTCATTTTGAGCTACATGCATCGAGCAAAATTTGGTTACATCCCAAGGGTTTTTGAAATGTGGCATAATGCCCTGTAAGATGTGCAAGTATGTCTTTCCTACTAGGTCTTTTACTATTTCTGGTATAACACAGCCCTTTAATATTGAGAGCTTTATCAATTGCAACACCGATCAAGTGGTTTGTGTTTGGGGTTATGAAGTTTACAAAATTCCTCTTCACATATTATTTATTTGCGATGATTAGCATTTTATGGTTTATCATTTGCATTTAATTGAATTAGATGTATTTATTGTATTTACACTGTATATGTTAAAGATTACAAAGGATTGGTAGTCATGTGTATATCACTATGCTTTCCTTTATATACACCCACTGGTCATGTTTATACGTCTGTTTATGTGTATGGGATGTTCCCAGGTGATTAGCTTGGAACTAAGGCATCTTTCACACTTCCGTTGTGTGACGTCCGCCCAAGTGTGAAAATGGCGGATCCGTCAGAAAAGTGCAAAAACGGATGGAAAACTGGTCAGTTTGCTGACGGATCCGCCAAGAAGATTTCACCCGGAAATGATGAAAATTTCGTTCCAGAAATGTAAGTCCGGACCGAGGAGAGAGAGAGAGAGAGAGAGAGACCCCGGACAGTCGTTTCTACATTTTCAATGGTTTTCTATGGAGGCCACGGATCCGCAGGCGGATTCCGTCAAAAACGGATGCCAGCGGATCCGCCGCCCATAGGCGGCCATTATACAAAATGGCGGACAAAATGGCGGACAAAAAAACGTTGCATTGGACGTTTTTTAGTAATGACGGACGCCAATTTTTTGGCGGATCCGTCAAAAAACGGACCTAAAGGACGACCATCCGTCAAAATCCGTCACTAATGCAAGTCTATGGGAAAAAAACGGATCCGCCAAAAAAAAATGGCGGATCCATTTTTTCACATTTTGACGGATTTTGACTGACGTTGCACGACTGAAGTGTGAAAGAGGCCTAAGGGTAATTTGTTTTCAGTTGCTATCGGATCACGGAAATTACATTCCCTCTATGTTCCGCAAGGAGTTTTGTTCATTATTTAAACAAAGCGTTTTTTTAGCAGCATGACCCATAAATAAAGGCAAAATTTGGTCTGAAACATGTAGTAAAATGCTTGTATTAGAGTATTGTTTGTACATAGAATGAGTTTTTTATTTTTTGCTTGAATAAAGATTGCAAAAATATTCTTTAAGCAAAGATATGGCTGGCATATTTGTCTGTATTCATTGATATTGATGAGCTAAATGGCAACAATTCAGCTCCTATTTTCACTCGGGGTGGATGTATGTAAACAAGTGGAGCGCAGCTGCAAAGTATATCTCCATTCACTGTGTAGCGGCCACTGCCTTGTGTTGCAGAACAGTTCCTAATCTTGTGAGCAGCTCCTATTTGTTTGGGAACTGTTCTGCAACACTCATCAGCTGCTGCTACATATTGAATGGAGCTGTGCTTAGTAGTTCTATTCACTGTTTCCATCTGACCATCACCGATCTGATATCAAAGACCTAGCCAAAGGATTGTTGATCAATATTCTTTAACCAAACAACCTCTTTAACCCCTTAACGACCAAGCCATTTTGTAGGTTA